>SSNS01000001.1:1539910-1602429 GCA_006937985.1 Aphyosemion australe
CTACAATCCATCCATCCATCCATCCATCCATGCATCCTACAATCCATCCATCCATCCATCCATCCATCCATCCATCCATGCATCCTACAATCCATCCATCCATCCATGCATCCTACAATCTATCCATCCACCCATCCATCCGTCCTTCCATCCATCCATCCATCCATCCTACTATCCATCCATTCATCCTACTATCATACTATCCATCCATCCTACCACCCATCTATCATCCATTCGTCCTACCATCCATCCATCCATCCATCCTACCATCCTACTATCCATCCATTCATCCTACTATCATACTATCCATCCATCCTACCATCCATCTATCATCCATTCGTCCTACCATCCATCCATCCATCCATCCATCCATCCATCTATCCATCCATGCATCCATCCATCCTACCAGCCTACCATCCATCCATCCATTTTCGTTAACTTTGAGTTACTGAGACGACTGAAAGGAACGAAGATTATCAAAACACCACAGCTGACAGCTAGAAGCCTCGGACCTTGTTCTTTCAGTCATAATCCTCATCTCATGACTTTAGGGTGAAGTTGAAGTGTAGATGGATCAGGAACTTTACAGTTTCTTCATTAGCACAACAGATGTAAGCAACACCCTCATTACTGAAAACGTCGATCCATTGGTCCATCTGGATGATTAAACTCCTCCCAACTTGGAGGGAGCATTGAAGCTCCAACAGAACCACGTCATCTGCAACAAGCAGAGTTGAGACCCTGAGGTATCCCCCCCAAGGACAAAGGTGTTCTTCATGATCGATCCCATTGGCAATCAACTCTGATTTCAGGCATTTAATAAATTAAATACTAGCTGGTTTTATATATAAATCCGATTTTTATTCAGCCATCTCTACAGTTTATGTCCTGAATACCAGAGAACAGAGATGCAACTGTTTCACTTCTTGCACAGTGACTTCAGACTGTGTCAGATGGCTGTTTTTCTTACCCATCACAACCAGCTAAAAATAATTCATAATTCTGTATATCAGATAAACCACGACGAATTGGGCTTTTCTGTTGGTTTTCTAATTGATCTTTTAGCTTCTGTTGTCGTTTCAGCACAGAAACTCATTAATGAGCGTTTAGTTTCAGGCTTTATCACCATGGTGACCAAGTGTTTCACAAAGATCAGACATCTGGCCAGTTTCTGCATAGTTTAATAAGCTGATATCAACAGTGTAGCATCACATCTGTGCATCACTAATTGTAACATGATGCTATATCACTGAATTAGTCATAGTGTTGCATGAAGCTGAAAAAAGCTGTTTTCACAAATGAGCATTGTTTCCTACTCGTGTTTGAGTCGAGACGAGAACAGCCTAGCATTTTTACGGTGTCAATTTCTTGGACTGTAAGCATGTGAACAACACTTCTAGGTGTTTGGCTCGAGGCTAAATTCATTATTGATGTTTACATGCGGGCAGCTCCCTGCAGGAGTTTGGTGGGCTCCGGTGAGTGTAAGTAACTCTACCTAAAGAGACTCATGCACACTGCTTTTTGGAGTCGTTTTGTTGTGTGACATTAAGAAAAATCAAGATCTGGACTTAGTTTACATAGATTCTAGCTCTGTCATCCTTTTAGGCAACACTCCTCTGTGGCCTGATTCTTAATCGGTGGGTGTCACCCGTCTATCCCTGCGAGATACTTTGCATCCACTGCGCGACTCATTTATGCGCTGGGCATCTCGGCACACACGCACCCCCTAATCTCCATTCTCCCCAGACTGGAGAAAAAGGCTTTGGTTTGCCAATTAGAGCCCTGGGACTGGATTAGGTGGACGACCACTGTGTCTAGGGAGTAACGGCATTGATAGAAGATGCACGTAACATGTACTGGTGCAGAGGATGTACTGACGTGGATACAATTGTTGGTGCTACTTTGTTAGAGAAAGAAAAATCCACAATGACCAATAAAACAGCTTAAAAATGAAATTAAAGTCTACAAATGAAAATGAGAAATTCTTTGTTGAATTTCTAATGAAACTGACCTGTGCAAAAACGAAGGTACCCCTAATGAATATGAAAAGTGTAAAACATTAATGATTTGTTTGTTTGTTGGAAAAAAGTGAGATATTGAAATTGTGTATAGTAAATTAAGAAGAAAAAACATAACACATATCTACTGTAGGTGGAGAATAGGGTAGGCTAAAATAAGCACCGCTTCTGCCTGGTCCTTTTTAGGTTGTAATTAGGGATGCACCCATATGAAAGTTTGGGCCGATACCAATATTAATATCGCTGTTATGGCCGATAACTGATATTTGCCGATACAGATACACACGCTGACATTTATGCTTCTGAAATCAGATTTTTTTATAGACTGAAAATTATGCAAGCTGAATTTTTTAATGACATGCTTTATTTCTATAAAGTGCAAACTTGATTGTGTGTGTGTGTGTGTGTGTGTGTGTGTGTGTGTGTGTGTGTGTGTGTGTGTGTGTGTGTGTGTGTGTGTAAGTGTAAATGTTATATACACACCACACACATTTATGCTTCTGAGATGATTACCATCACTGTCATGTGACTAAACACATCATCACCCCCCTCACCCTCTGAAACAGATACACAAACAAAAACAAGATAGAAAAAATATCGGTCGTTAAGATCGGCCCAGTTTTACATATCGGACCGATACCGACATCGCTGCAGATATATTGTGCATCCCTAGTTGTAATTCATGACATTACCTTTGTTGGTGTTTGAAACCTTTTTCTGTTAATGTTATGAGAGAGAGAGAGAGAGAGAGAGAGAGAGAGAGAGAGAGAGAGAGAGAGAGAGAGAGAGAGAGAGAGAGAGAGGGGACTATAGGGACATAGTTGTGTTTTTTGATCAGCGTCACAGATTTGTTTACAATCTATTTACAGAATTAGAGGTAGTCACAGTGCAGTTTGGGATCAGGGTGTGTACCACACTGAACGTGTATCACAGGAAGCTACGGACAGAGTTGACTATTGTTGAGCTGCATGTTATGGTGAAGGCCAGAAGATCTTCACAAAGTCGTGACTACAGTTGCTCAAATTATTCAGATTTTAAAGAGGACCTAGAATCTAAACCAACATGTTCCTTGTTGTTGAATAAGACAGCTTGGGTGGTCAACAGCAGCATGCCAAAAAGTCAAAGCTGTGTGTGACCTACTTTTTATGTAAATTAGAAAGTTGAAAAAGGTGAGAGAAAAACTTCTGATCTGAGAAAACCTTCCTTAACACGTCACTAGGGGGAGCCACGCCTCCTCAAACCTGCATGTGTCTGAGGCCTTCTGAGGAAACCAACCAATCAGCAAGCAGCTCATTATCATATTCATGTCCTGGCCGAGTGGGAGGGGCAAACAGCTTTTTTCACAGCAAGGCTGGTTTAGGGGGTTTAGAATGGCCTGGATCAGGGCTCCTGGGACAGATGAAAGCCTAAAGAACATTTCTGTTTCAGCTAACCTTTCCACCATAATTACCTGTGTTGTTTTTCCTGTTTGTGTGGCGAGACGGACCGGACCCCCTCTCACGAGGAGTGGGTCAGCATGGACAGGTGCAAGTATCATTTAGAGTTACATTCAGAAGGTTGAGCAACATTATTAGGCTGATGCTTACATTGTTTTTAGTTAGTTTGGTGTTTACATTTATTTTTATTGACCCACAAATCATCTGATTCTCAGTAAATTGGTAACAATTCATATTTTTGTCAGTTTCAGGTTACTTCAGCGATCATTGTGGGGTATTTTTTTCTCCAAAGGAGTACCAACACTTTTATCCATGTCTGTACAATTTATGCACCCACACACAGAAAGAATAAACTCTAAACAAAGGAGGTGTTGTTTTATCGTGCTAACGGAGCAGAAGAATCAATAACTCGACGCTTGTAAAAGAGTAAGAAGAAGAAGAGACAACCCGCGGAGGACACTTTGTTGAAAGCAAAGGTACAATTCAGCCTCCATTTGTTCAACTCAACCTAGAAAAGGAGGCAGAATCCTCTGTGCTTGGGATTCTGCGAGCAGCTCGCTGAGATTTGGAGAAGAAACAAAGGCGGAGTGGAAAAGAATGCGCTGTATTCCAATATCACACCAAGCGTGCTACAGTTTTCCTTTTTTGCTTCCTCAGCTTGATCTGTCTTACCTAATTAAGCCGGACTCCTTTTTCTCCTCCTTTGTCTTCTTCTTCTCCTTGTCGTTTTCATCTCCACTTCTTTTACTGTGGAGAAAATGGATTTAATTCACACTGAGTCCAACCAGAAAGTGCTCTGATAATTCCACCTCCTCCTGCTTTCTCCTCTCCGCCTCTAACTTCATTTGGATGATTGACTTTTCTAACAAATAGGTCAAAGCTGTGTAAGAAATTCCCATTAATGCAAGAGTTTGTGAAATATCTATAGAAGGGCAAGCCCGAATGCCATTTTTCCTTTCCTGTCGCTGCATTTAGATTCGATAAAGTATTTTTATCTACCTTTCCCCAAATTTCTGTCAAATTCTGCCAGAAACGGATTGATAGAAAGATCAGCCGCTCAGAGCTCTGCTAAATATTACTGTAATGCTGTGCTGAATTCTTAGAAATAAGAACATTTTTCTTGAATGCACGAGCTCGTTCCGCCATCCTGCACCCGAGCGCAGGCACACGTGGATCACCAGGCGAGAGAAATCAATTCTACATGTATTCCAAGGCTTCTCCTCAGCGCTGAGTCAAAAACAAACCTCAGACACAATTTAGATACCCGTTTCAAACAACAGCCTGCAAATCTGTACGGAGAAACAAAAACCTTATTCAGCCACGAAGCAGCCGTAAATGCGACACCTCTTCAGGTATAAACTGGTTCTTAAACCTTCCAAATTCTTTAGTTCTTTTTGCTCTGCGGGCCACGATTGGAGGATGCTCTCTGACGGGGATGGGAGAACATCACCTGTCATCTTGGGCCGATTTGATTAGTTTGGCTTTGAAGGAGAAACTCACAGCTGCTGTAAATTCATTACAACACAACTCCTGTTGGTGCTCGGCTGATGGAGCTGCAGATTCATGTGGAGATATTACATTACCTCACGTGTAAAAGGTCATCAGGGCGAAAAAAGTCACCGAAACGACACAGAAAGCCCCGTAAGTGCTCCCGTAAGGCCATGATTTCATCATAAAGATGCTTTAGTGGAGTTTCATAACAGAAAACAGCAAAGCCGTTTGAGTTTTGGGACGTTTATGAGTATGAATGTTGACATTTACAGCATGCAAAGGTTGTGCAAAGTCAATAATTCAAAGCGGGCCTGGAGGAGTGCTTTCAGTTACTAAAAATAATGCAGGTTAGGAATCGTATATCCCGTTTTCCTTTTTTTAGAGGCCAGCGTTTTGAAACCAGACTCAGCAGTCGGCGTTTTTCATGCAAGGACGCTTTGCTGAAGCTCCAGTCTTTTATGCATTCAGCTCCAACTCACACATAATGCAGCCACGATTCACGAGGACGTGCTTTATTTGATGCATTAGGGACGTCATGTCCTGAAATGATTTGGACTGGACTTTAAAAAAGGTCCTTGGAAATGATGGGCTTGAACAGCTCTGCAGAGAAGTATTAACAGTTTTCTCTCTTTGCTTTTGTAAAGAAAAAACCATGTGATGCTTCTGCAGCTTCTGCAAAGCTGGGGTTTGAGAATGTGCACACAAAAAAGACTTTATTTGTTTATTAAGGTGATTTTTTTATGTTGCTGAAATGACCATGACTATGAGATTTTTGTTTTTTAAAGCTTGTGAAACTAAGATCTAAGAAGAGGCGATCATATCCATCAGTTTCCCTTTTCCCTGGGCCTCCAGTGGCTCTCTGCAGAGGGAGCAGCCTGAAGCTGGAGTCCAAAAGGTTTTAATGTCACCATCGGCTCCGGTGACATTTCTGCTCAAAGCCTATTTTTCACTTGATACCATCTGATTGTTGACAAAACTGAAAGGGACACCGTGGCAGCGAGAGTGTGTGTGTGTGTGTGAGTGTGTGTGTGCGCGCACACATGCTCCCTTGCTATTAGCATGCCAAGCTGGTCGCTTCCTGACTCTATATTCCTTCACGCCTATCCGAGACGGTTTCCAACCCTTTCCGTTCGCTGTCCATCTCTCAGTCTCTCCTCCTGCTCTTCCCTTCCTGATTCCAGCAGCCTACGTTTCCTCCCCATCGCCATGGAGACAGACGTGATGTCAGCGATGGTCTGCGGAGGTTTATCAGACTATGAACTCGGCCCCCCGTCATAACCAGCATCAGATTATTAAAGTGCAGCATCACCTAGCCTGCAACACCTGGTGCTAAATCCAGATGTTTTCTCAAAAAAACTAAAAAATCGATGGACTTCCAAACGGATCTAAACGTCTTAATTGGCAGCAATACGAGCCGGATACCAGCCACTTGGTGTTTAGAGACATACGGGGGAAAAAGATGAGTCTCAACAAGCACAGGTGGTGAGGAGTGATGGAGTTTGATTGTTTGGAACAGGCCTAATAGGATGGACGAGGCTAATTTGACTTTTATTTCCATTTTGTGTCTGCGAGCAGACTCAAACAGCTGACAGAAAGGTCAATTTTAACGTTTTAACACCTGACTTTAACACTGGATTTAAACATTCTACAGTCAGACACATGAGAGTATTTAGAAGCTGCAGGAGCGTCCTCCTCAGATACATCCACATGTTCTTGTTTGTGTTCTTAAGTGCTCAGCCACCATTCTTTAATGTTGTTTTTTTATTTATTTGTGTCACAGATTAATGTGCATGATTAAAAAGCTGCAGGGAAACAATTGAAACAGATGTTGATTAGATCAGATTAGATAATGTGATTAGAAGTGGTGCACCGTCCAAAAATACCAGCGAGTGAATGAAACCGCACAGAGCGTGAGTCAGTCTAAAGGTGAGGCTGCTTAGTAAGGGATGCAAAAGTAAAAATTATAAAGTTCTACTGACATTTTGAGACTTTTTAACAGATTCTCAAGTGCTGTAGTGGGTTTGCATTCAGGTGAAGTTTCTCTGTCCAAGTCAGTAGAGGTCGACCGATCTTGGCCTGAAGATGAACACAGGAGAGCCACCTCTTCAGGCCAAGGCTCTGCAGTCCACCTACACCTGAAGGGCAAGGGACACTCTTTTGAAGATAACAGAGTCCACATTCTGGACAGAGAAGATAGATGAGAGAGGAGTGAAGGAACGGAGAAAAACGGGAAAACCCTACATTAAATAGAGGTGGAGGACTCAGGTTTCATCCTTCCCAGCACCTATAATGCAGTTTTATTCCCAAACAGTTTCAGTCTAGGTCACATCCTCCTGCATCTAATCAATACGACACCCACACAATAGAGGCTAACGACTTATCTGGGGGTGGGGGTAGGGGTATTCATAGGTAGGTTCTGCTCGTTAGGCAACAACAGACAGCTACAGTTTATAAACTTGACCCTCCCATATTCCAGTCAGGTTGACAAAGTTTCTTGGATGAGAAGCGAAACATCTTCAAGAAACCAAAGAAGTTCCGTTGCCTTCATTCAAACACGTTTCGATTACCTACAAGTCAGTGTTCGTAAATCTCAACTAGTCATCATAAGAGACTCTATAGACATTAAAAAAAACTCTATTTTCATTTCTTTTTAAGTGTTTGGAAGCATTTTTAAACTTTTTTGGGAGGTCATGTGAAAAAGGAAACCTTGATCTAAAACTCATTTGTGTCTACTTGCAGCTAATTAGAGCTCATGCAAAGTTAGCTAACATTTTAGCCTTCTGTGGCCCATAACTGAGGAGTTTTATTCGTAGGTCACTCATCTAATTATTCCTTTTTCTGCTGTAACCAGGAGTTCAGAGTGCAACAGGGTTGTGGAACTCTAATCTGTCAATTTTATGATTAAACACATTGTGATTCAATTCAGAACAATTTGGCAAAGCAGAGGAAAACATTGATCACATACACTAATCTTTTAGCACCTTTTAAAAAATGGTCTTGTTTGAAATGACTAAATGCTCTGAAAACGATGCAAAAATGAGGTCTTGTGGAGTAATTAAAACATTTCCTGGGAAAAAAATGTATAACATAACATCCTTTAAGACCCTTCACAATAAAAGCCCCAGGCTTTTCATGAATATCTGTGAAACATAACTGAATAAAATCCACTAAACAAAACAATTCTAAAATCTAAAAAGAGAAGATCTTTGAATAAAAAGTTAAACTTAATAACATCACATTATTATCACCGTATAAAGTTAATAATATTACTTTTATATTAATAATATAGGCTTCACTGCTGCAAATGAATAAAAAAAAAGAAAAATATATAACTTAAAGCCCAAAGATGCTTCCAATAATCTCAGTTTACTCCATTTTAGTCCAAATTTACACAATTAGAAAACAGGTAAAGACCTTTTTTACCAAAAAAAACTTTTATTTTGACATTTTCTTTCTTTCCATCTAAAACTACAATAATGGTGGATGGATCGTTGTTCATAGCTACTAACATCATAGTTCTTATCATCAATGATGACGTCCATCAGTGGCCAATGAATCAGCTTCTATTCTAAACCTGCATCCATGCAGGGAAGTAACAGGATGAGTGTTCTTTAAGTTTAATCTGAGTGTGCTAATCTGGAACAAAGCAGCCATTTAAACTGTAATTATAATCCTTACAATTAAGGCTCCACTTTGGGTGAAGAACCATTGAGTCTCCCTCTGCTCTCCTGTGCAGATTTGAGCTGATTCACGGTCAGATTGGCCTTTAGCGCCGTCTCCAATTAAAGCGAAGTTCTTCCCCCAGTATCACGGGTTGCGTAACAGCCTGGTTGTGTTATTATGTAACGTGGTGCAGAAGAAACGGGGAGCTGCTGGGTTTTTGACTTCATTACTGTCACAGATGTGTTGTTGTATCATCCGTTAGGTTTGACGGGTGCTTTTCATGCAGCTGCGGCTTCGTGTTGTGAATATTTGGGGGTGCATACTTCATTATTTTCTTTACATTTTCAATTAGATTGAATATTTTGACAGTTACACTTTATTTTGGTTGCTGCTCATTTTTGTGGGATTAAAAATTCCTTTTCGAACCAAAACCACGGCCGAACGAATCATTAAACCCCCTCTGGCTGCTCATCTCGGAGCCGTTTGACTTTTCTGCACCTCGCAGAGCTTCCGACGCCTTTAAAGGAGTCTTGGTGTGACTTCCATTAGAGGCTCCGCTCACGTTTGGATGTGCAGTTTCCTGACTGGGAAACACGGACAGCTCAGAGTGGTCCCTTCCTCTCATCTCCTCCATCCTCTGCCGACTCCCCGAGGGAAGGAATGACTTCTCCACATGACGGCTCTTCCTTTAGTGGCAGTTTTACTGCAGAGTTGTGCAAACATGTCGGTCGAAGCGGTTCCACGTCTCTAATGCATATTCATGAGAAAACACACGCCTGTTGCAGCTGTTTGGATTCGTTTTTGCATTTCTGTACTCAAAAAGATTTTATTTTTCATAAACATTAGAGCGTATTTATCCAGAGCTAATCCAAATAAATGTTTTCCATCATTTTCTCCTCTGAAGAAACATTATTATAAGGTCACATTTTATTTTACTCTAAAAATATCAAAGTTAAAATGACATTTTCTGAAAATTTTAATTTTCACCTCCAGGGAACTAAAACGTCATCATTTAGTTTCTGAGTTGTATTTAGTCACCAACTGAGTCCACAAACAGTCTGAAGTAGAGCAGCCTGGTTTGAAAAACATGAAAATGATGATCAGTAAATTAGGATTATTTAACATGATTAATTATCGGGGTCTTGTTCACGAGTGAAGGAAAGATGGATCAGGAGATCGATAGGTGGATAGGTGCTGCATCTGTAGTGATGTGGGCGTCCTTCTGGTCTGTCGTGGTGAAGACTAACCAGTCGATCTACGTTCCTACCCTCACCTATGGTCATGAGCTTTGGGTAGCGACCGAAAGAATGAGATCGCAGATACAAGCGGCCGAAATGAGTTTTCTCCGCAGGGTGGCTGGGCTCTCCCTTAGAGATAGGGTGAGAAGCTCAGTCATCCAGGAGGGGCTCAGAGTAGACCTGCTGCTCCTCCACATCGAGAGGAGCCAGTTGAGGTGGCTCAGGCATCTGGTCAGGACGCCTCCCTGATGAGGTTTTCCAGGCACGTCCAACCTGGAGGAGACCTAAAGGAAGACCCAGGACACGCTGGAGGGACTATGTCTCTCGGCTGGCCAGGGAACACCTTGGGATTCCCCCGGAGGAGCTGGCCCAAGTGGCTGGGGAGAGGGAAGTCTGGGTGTCTCTGCTTAGGCTGCTGCCCCCACGACACGACCTCGGATGAAAATGGATGGATGGATTAATTATTGAGTTGGGCACCTGTTTTCTGTCTTTTTCTATGGTGGATTAATAATATTTCAACAATTCCATAGAAAATAGAAAGAACTTCATGAAAATTGATAAATTTAGCAAAATACTCTCATAAATGTTTTATACAAGAAGGAAACGCCTTAGAACTCAATGTTTAATATTTTTCATGTTTCAGAGATTTGCATCTGTAGATTCATGTCAGACAGGTAAAAACAGACACACCCACATTAAATATTAAAATATCAAAATATTACATTTTCTATATCACACAAAGACGGGAGGAGCTGCAGCGGCCGAAACATTCCCTCCTATGTTGAGAATGTTTGAAAAACATTTAGATTTCATCCAAAAATTAACAACTTCTGCAATTTTTCTAATTTTATTGCACAATTCCATCTGTTTTTCCACACTGTAGGAATTCTAGTTCTCTGGACGGAAATGCACGTCACTCAGAAGTCGAGACGGATAAGGAATGTTTGCAAATTGGATAAAATGAAAATTTAAGAATCTTTTTTTAATGCCAGTTTATATTGTTTTTGTGATTGAAGTCAAAATAGAAATCATCACTCCAATTAATCAAAATCAATTTTCTGACATTTGCATAGTTATTTTTAATTTAAACATTAGAAATGATCACTGTCTTACCTGCTGTAGGTAACTTCCTGGATGTTCTTCATCAACAGCAGATTGTGGTGGACGTTTTTATCCTGTTAACACGAGCTAGACCCTGAGGAAGAAGACAGCAGCCATCTTAAAAACATCCTGAGGAAAACGACCTAAAGATCACCTGTTTTCTGAACTGATGTTAAAGTTTATGAATCGGTTGCTTCTCTGGCTCCAGCAGCAATTTGCTTCAGTCTGACTTCCCTCTACCTTCTCATTCCTGCTGCTGGGTTCCAGTTCTCCAAACTGGGTGAGATAGTAACACATTTCATCATATCCCAAAACCCTCTGATGCAGCAGCAGCACCACTGGTGTTTCTACAGATTGACCCGACTCAGGTCAGGATCAATAAGATCTACTCATCACAGATGCAGCAGCATCAGCACCTCCACCATCGCTGCTCCACTGTGATTTTTATCTCAGAGGTCCCGGATTTTATTTTATTTTCATAGAAATAAAAACATCTAAAAAAGGAAAAGAACCCAAATGTCACGATTAAAACCACAATCATCAGAATGGGAGATACTTTTAATAGTGAGGAGTCGGTTTTATTATGTTTAACTTAAATGATTTGTTTTGTTTTGACATTTAGAGAAAGTTCCTCTGAAGAGACCGCAGCCGTCGTTTTCCACAGGGAGGAAGAAAAATAACTCCATTAGTGAGTTCACCATCGAGTGGGAAATGTCAGCGGGGTTTGCAGGAAAGTGGAAAATACTTCTGCTCATCCATACCTGCCAAAAAAACTCCAAATCCTTTAATCTGGAAGGGGATTAATACGACTTGTCACCACATAATAAAAAAGCCGCGTAATAACACCGTGTTCTACAAAAGAGATCAAATGATTTTATTTCTGAGCGTGGAAACGATTATCCAGGTCACAACGACACGGATTGTTTTCATCCCATTGTTGTTTTCTTTGCTGTCATTTCTTTCAGATGTCTGAAATAAAAAAATAGGTAAAAATAAATAAATAAACAAACAAAAGAGCCCGTCAGATCAGATATTATAGTCTGGAACTGGCCTATGTGTGATCAGCAGCCTGATAGGTAAAAAGTCTCAGGATTATTTTAACGTGTTGGATTTATTTTAGTTGGGAATCTGAGAAAGAAAACGTCATTTTACCAATGATTTTCTTCATAACGTTGATTTGAAAAAAATCTTTTCTATTTAAAAATTCACTTCCAGTTCAAATTAACAAAGCAATGAAGAATGGCTTATCTTCATCTAGTAATAATAATAATAACAATATAAAAAAAATAATAACAACAATATTAATAATAATAATAACAACAACGACAATAATAATAATATTAATAATAATAATAATACTATTATTACAATAATAATCATATTAATAATAATAATAACAACAATAATAATAACAATAATAATAATAATGTTATCCTTTGGAAAATAAGCTTTTAATCCCAATGGGATATTATCGTGGGTAAAAAAAAGTGACAAATTGCATTTTATTTTTTTTATTTTGAGGAAAGATACATTTTTTTTTTTTTTTCAAAACATCCTCATAATTTGTAGAATTATTTTACTGTAGCACATCCTTCAGTAAGTTCTGTTGAGGCGTCATTGAGATCTAGAACTCGACCAAAAGGTGGACCTGCTGATCAAACGGTTGAAATGTGGCAAAAAGTCAAATTTCAGCCCAATGCTGCTTCAGTTATGTCTTTAAACTTTGACTTGGAAGCCACTGCAGGAGAAGGAAACGCCTCTGAAGCCAGGTGATGAAGCAGATCTGTCGTTCTGCTTCGTCTCATCATTAAATGTTCTCGTCTGAGGGTTCCAGACGTCACTCAAGGATTCTGAAGGTTGGAGCAGCGATGTAACCGGACACTAAAGACCAGTCATCTCCGTATCCATATCCACCTTCTTCAGCCGTCCTCTGTTTTGTTTCTGCTCCTTGGAGTCTGATTGAAATAAATAAAGAACATTAGTCATCAGGGACTCTAAACAAAGTGAACCTGCGTGCTCGGACCCCCCAGCACCTGGTAAACAGATCTATAACAGCAGCTCCTAACTGTAGCAACTCATAAGTTTGATCTAAACCTCGTTTTAAGCGTCTCAAACCAGCGCTGGGTCTCAGAGCTAATGATCCACCCCTCTAGACTTAACTCAACAGTATCGTTGTGCTTTTGTATTAACAACACTTGATTATGACTTTCTTCTTTTGTATTTATCAAATTCACAAGCAGCATCATGCTAAGTAGCTGCAGCAGAACGAGGACAAAAGAAGTCGTATTAATAAAGCAATCAGGGAAGGAGGCGATTATTTTCCACAAACAAGGTGTTGATGTGGCTCTGCTGCGAGCTGTGAGGGTGAAATCAGCACAGCTGATTTGATGGTTTACCGTCACTCGTGCTGGGGAGTGATGAACGTGCAGCTTTTGGTTTTTGTTCTGCTGCCGACAGACTTGGCCATTTGATTCAGAACATTTTTGTACAGGAGGGGAAAATGGGCATTAATGTGGGGAGAGAAGGCTGGAGGAACTCGACGTCCAAAAGAAAAATGACACTAACCAGAATTTAAATGTTTGTAAGTCGCTGTGGATAAAAGTTTCTGCCAAACACACAGTAATTACTTAATTTCTAATAACACGTTTATTATTATCCAAACACCGTCTCTCCGACTTATTCTGTCAAGATAAAAAAAACAACTTCATCTATTTACATGTGATCCCACAGCAGAAGGGTTACGGTACAAACACAGTAACTAAAGCTTTTAGGAGAACGTGAACCATAAAAATACCATATTGATTATGTTCACCCTGAATAGATACTTTATTAACAGCAGAGCTGGATGAAAACACTGTTTTAGTTTTGAATTTGAATAATTATCTCAATATAGCTTAATATTTACATTTCTGTTTTGAAGCAAACATCAGTTTTAAAGTGACAGTGTGTATTTTCCTGGCGATAGGGGGCAGTACATACCTAAATCATTGCATGCAAGCAGTATTTTTGGGTTTGAGTAAGACCTTACCAACGGATGGCCATTAGGGCCAAAAATCCCGGGGAGCGCAATTTTCGAACGAGTTCTTCGTCAGATCGTTAAACCTCCAGCAAAATGACATCAGACTCCCTTTCATCACTGGCAACAAGTGAAGAGGTAAATGCGTAAAACAGCAACGTTTATGAATGAAGAAAGTTTTGTAACCGCTTGTTACAAATCTCTATGTGCTTTTTGTCCTCACGGGCTCCCGTAGAAGGAAATATGGAGTCTAATATGGCGTCGCTCAGAGACTGAAGACCCGCGTCGATGTATTTTAGACCTGATTTTTATGGTTATATGTTACGAAGCCGCCAATAGTTTTCAACAACTGGGCCTCATTTTCTACAACATTTCTATGGATTTTTCCAGAGATTAATGTTAAAAACTACACAATGTCAATTTAACAAATGTATATAAAAATATCACAAATAAAAGTTTTGGGTTTGTTGCTTTAAACCTTCTTGTAAATCTTTAAATCTAAATTATTCCACTCATTTATCTCACATACATATTTCTGATGACAATAAATGAACAACTTCCTTTTGTAAAATAAAAGTGCTTACAGTCACTTTTGTTCACATTTATCATGTAAAATATAGTGTAAATCTATAGTTTTATGTTATATTTATGCCTTTGTATTTTTTACTCATACACACACACGCACACACACTCTTTTCGAAAAGCCCACTGTTATCACCATTGTGGTTATTTTTCCCCTTAATAGAACGTCGTAATCGTTTTATCCTCTAGCACTAAAGGAGAGTTTAGAAAAGTGCATCTATGAACTCATAGGGAAGCATTAAAGTGTTCAGATTTGAGTTTGCACATGTCTAAAAAAGCCAAAAAGGTTGCTATAAAACTGGGAAAGCAACGAGGGAAAGACTAAATGTGAGCTCAGAGGCAGATTTGGTTATTTGTTGACAGCAGATGGGAAGTTAAAGGCCAGTCGTCCACTGAGGAGGAGTGAAACGCAAAGAGTTTTCAGAAATTAAAAGGTCCGGTGTGTGTGATCCTAAAAATGTTAAAGTTTTATTTGTTGATTTAGAAGCACCCACATTTTTACTGAAAACATTTCCTATCAGATTTTTAAATATCGTCTAATGTTGGGAAAAGATTGAGTTATGTCCATTTTGGTAGAATCTTGAAAATAACTCAATGTTTTTTGGACAGAGGTGTCAGAAGTATTCACATCCATTGTTCAGGTAGAAGATACTACGGTTTAGAAGACATCTCCAGACGTTTAAGTATCAATTCCAGCTTTTCAATTTAGAATAGAATAGAATTCAACTTTATTGTCATGTCACAAGTACAAAGCAACAAAATGCAGTTTTCGTCCATCCAGAAGTGCCTAGCAAGAATATAGATATGTACGGTCCATGGTTTTACTGTTTATGAGGGAACAGTCGACCATTTGTTTTTTGTCTCTGTCCATTGTGTGCATGATCATTTTTGGATAGCTGTGAGTGCATGTATACTCTGTCCATGAGAGTTCAGGAATGTGACAGCTGTAGGGAAGATGCTGCTCCGGTACCTGGTGGTCCTGGTCCGGAGGCTCCTGTAGCGCTTCCCAGAGGGCAGGAGGGTGAAGAGTCCGTGTGCTGGATGATTGGGGTCTTTGATGATTTTCCCAGCCTTTTTCACCGCTTCCTGTAGATGTCCTCTATGGCAGGAAGTGATGCTTTCACCACCCTCTGCAGCGCTTTCTGGTCCGAGGCAGAGCAGCTCCCGTTCCAGACTGTTATACAGTTGGTCAGGATGCTCTCGATGGTGCAACGATAGAAGTTCACCAGGATATCTGAGGACAGATGGTTCTTCCTCAGAGTCCTCAAAAAGAAAAGGCGCTGGTGTGCCTTCTTGACCAGTTTGGAGCAGTTACACTATATTTAGGTGAAAATAAAAACAATACTGGTTTCAAACTGGTTTCAAAACTACTTAAAGTATAAAAGTAATCTAAGTTTTAGAAGCTTAAAGACCAAGTTCACTACTTTTTAAACACATTTGCAGTAGTCTCTAGTATAAATGCATTGTGAGTCAAATTCATGGGGGAAAAGCTCTGGCACTCCTGTTTCAGGAACTAGACGTGAGCCAGATGAGAGGGGTGCAGAACACGGCAGGATTTGGAGTCTTATTTCCTGATATTCAAATATCTCACCTCTGATTGGCTAACAGCAACACGACTCTACCACTGACTCTGTTTACTCTGCAACGTTGATGTTTTATCTCCACAAATAACACAAGCCTGGAGGAGTTCTGCTGTGTGGTGGAGTTGCTAATGCTAACGGTTAGCTTCTACTAAATGGTCTGTATTTGATATAGAGGCTTCTAGGGTTCTACAACCCCCCAAGGCGCTTTGCAACAACATCATTCACCCGCACACACATTGACACGCTGGTGATGATGAGCTACATTGTAGCCACAGCTGCCCTGGGGCACACTGACAGAAGCGAGGCTGCTGAGCCCTGGCACCACCGGTCCCTCCGACCACCATAGATCCAATAAAAGACAAGTCAACTATAATTGGACACATTTTAAGGACAGATTCACCAAATAAGTCCCTCAGCAGAAGAGTTGAGACCTTCCAGTATTTGTCAGCCAGAGTAACAAGGTTTTATAATGAGCTAAAACAAAAGCATGTTCATATTCTTATAGATTACGTTGCATTTTTATTCCACCCAGGTCTTCCCCACCTTGTTTATTATCCCTTCCCATTTAATGACTGTGCTGTTTACCTGCTGTTTTTCTCAAATCGGTGCTTTGCCAAGCAAATCTGTTGTGCTGAAAAGGTCTGCGGTGTTCCTACAGGTGTCGTGTGGCCTCATTTCCATCAGCGAGAGAAAGAAACGGGGCTCAGAAGTGAGAATGAAAACCCAGCGGAAAGGGATGAGAAAATGAGGGTTTTAGATCCAGGAATCAGAATGAGCATAAAAACAGGGAGGAAGGTTATTAAATTTGCCCGCTCTCCTCCTTCAAAATTCATTTAAAGTCGGATGTCTGATGGATGATGGAGGTGAATGAAAGAAAAATGGTCGATGGAGTTTGGCATGAGAAGATTTAAGCATGCGTTTTACTCTGTTTTAATGTCCTGGTTGATTCGTCAGGTGAAATTAGGATATCGATGAGAGAAAATCTACTTGCTGCTTGTGCCTCCACCATCTTTGCTGCACTCTGATTGCAGCCAGGATTTGATCGTTTAGCTTAGCTTGCCCTTGTTTGTCCTCGCTCATGCTCCTGTGCAACAATTTCTCTCTGCCACTGCAAAATTGGCATTCCCCTGTGATATTTCCTGCCTTGCTTTGAAAGAAAATCATCAAAATGTCCAGCTTGATTGGCTTTTTGATGTTGCAGTTTTAGATTTTGTGAGCTTTAAGAGATTTTATGCATGAATTATAAATGAAAATAGTCCATTTTTGTCTTATTTTCCTTAGTGATAGTACTTTACTTAATTTTCATCTGAGTTCAGAGTGTGCACCCTCAAACTCACACTGACTTCCATAATATCAAAGCTTAACATTTTCACTTCAAAATTGAAGATGCAGGATATTTAACCTCGTCGTATAAAATAAAACACCATAGACAGACGAATTGAAAGTTTGTGGCATTAGCTGCAGCAGCACCCTTCCGATTTTCTATGAAATGTTCTTGTTTTAGTTTAGAATGTAATTTAGTCAAAAGTCTTTCTTGCAAAGTAGCTTTTCAGTCCTTTGAAATCACTTTTGTATTACTATTACCTTCTTTATTTAAACAGGGAACATTCCCATTATATTTAAATATTCTTTTGAGAGAGAAGCAGCCAAGAAAACTGCCAAAAATGCAACAAATATAAAACATAACATCAGAAATATGACTTGATTACAACAAGAAAATCACCAGTTCAGACAGTTTTAAATCCTTTAGAAAATTAGTCTGGGAAAAGGATGGCTGCAGATGTAAGAGTCTTTTATTCTCCTTAATTCCATTTTGATTCCGGCAGCAAACATTTCCAAAAAGTGGTAGAAAAGTAGCTTAAATTAATTTTGTCCTGACCTGAGTTAAGAATTAGGATTTGTTTTCTGAATATGAAAAATTATTTAAGTCATAACTTGGAGAAAAACCGTTCAGCGTTACAGTCTGATCAATTGTGATACCTAAATAGCTCAATTCCTTTAAAAGTGTTGATCTTATGAAGAGTCTTTGATGAGTCAAGAGTCTGTTATTTAAGTTTATCATAAAATTAGTTTGGGTCACTTGTAAAACCAGTTTAAGTTAAAAGGGACTGAACAACACAAAAGGTTTGAGCTACTGATAGAAACATTGTTTTATCATCTGCTGGAAGCTAAACCAACAACAGCCTTCCATGGGTGCGTCCATGAATGTTACGTGACAGTGTGACGTAGATCTGTCAGGCTAAACAAATCCTAGCGTTTCACAGTCTTTTTTTTCTATCATAAGCTAATGCAGGAAATAGGGGTAGAAGATTATCTTCATGTTCAACCTGCATGACAAACTCAATGACTGATTTTAATCAGAAGTAATGAATAAAAATGTTTTTTCAGTGAAGTACACCCTTAAATAGAGAATGAAAATAAGTGGTCCTAATACGGAGCCCTGTGGGACTCCCTTGGTAGTGGGGAGAAAAGAAGACCCAAAAATCAACTTACAGTTTTTGCACTGAAGCTAATATTTTGTAGTCTTTTCACAAGTGTTGTGGTCTAATGTGTCAGAATCCTTTGATTAATCAAGCAAAGGTGCAAAAGAACATTGATTCTTGCAATCCATTGCATCAATTGTCAGTCTGCACTTAACAGCAGCAGGCTGTTTTTTCAGTCCTGACTGATGGGTGCAAAGGAATGTTGACAAAAAATGTATTTTGTTTTCATACCATACCACTTTATTTTATTACATCTTTTTGACAAATTTTGCCAAAACACACCTTTACATATCGGCTTTTAGTTGTTTATGAAAGATTTTCTCCTTTATGCAAAGAGAGGAAGATTTCCTGATAACAGGGAGCTCGTTACCCAATAGAAAGATTAGAAATCTGGTTATGCAGTAAAGTCTCTAATCAGCTTGAAGAAAAATAAGTTTAAAGCCGATAAGAACCTACAAATGTATCTAAGCACATTAAGGCTTTATTGACAATCAGTGGAGAAAAGCTCATTTAAAGATTCCTATTTTTGTATTGTTGAAGAATTTGTTGTTATAAATGAATCTGGAAAAAGTAATCAAGAGCTTTTGTATAATTAAATACATTTTCAAGATGGATTTAATTACATCTGAAGTGCAAATTATTACTTAATGCTTCTTTGTTGAATCCTGCCGTTCATTAGTTTCCTGGTGTAGACGTTTGAAGAGCTGAATAAATGCCAAATGAGAGAAGTGCAGTCACTTGACGTGGCTACGTTTAAAAGAATCTAAATGGAGATTATAATATTTGAATAGATTTCTTGACCCTCTTAACCCGAGTGGCGAGCTGATTAAGGAGGCCGGTCAGCGTTTTCAGGTGAATCAGAAGCCGTGATGAAAACCCGTCTGACTTCCTGAAGCGTACCGCAGCCTCTCTCTGGAGTCTATTGTTTCTCCTGCCTGCCATTATGTTCCTTTCAACTCTAATGTCAAACCATTTTAGTTTCACCTCTTGTACGCTGTCATTTCTTTTCAGACTTTTATGCTCGAGCACAACAGAAACCCCCCACCACCCTTGCTCATTGGCTTCTAAATAATAGACTCTGCCTCAAAGAAAATTCCTTCTGCCTTCAGGAAATTATAATTTTGATGCTTCTTGTTTTAGCTTTAATAACGGGATGCAGGAAACCCCTCGAAACGCGGCCATCGATTTCAGATCTATTGTATTCGAAGATGTTTCTGTATATCACAGCGTGCTCATCGGACCGTTGCGTAACAGTTATGAGAACATGGCTCGTTTGATCAGCGCTGTTTGGAGGAAGCGAGCTGAAACACACATGCTAATGCTTCCAGCTTGCGTCACTTTAAAGGTTTGCTCGACTGGAACGACTCCGTCTCCAGAAAAGTAATTGAGATATTAGTTAAACAAGAGCGTTTGGCTTTGATCCATCCTGAGCTCAGAATGTGAAGGATGTAGATGTTATACTTTATACAGAGTTTTAATTGAATGCATTTTCCCCAAAGCTTGTGTTTTTCTCCAGTGTTTAATTTTCCAAACATAATGTTTTGCCTTTTTCTTTAAACTACATGTTCTTGTGATGTGTGTTTTATTTTCTGATCCCATAAGAAGTTTTCATTATAAAACCCAAGCGGAAGAACTTTAGTCTTGATTGGAGTTATGAAGGAAACTCTGCAAGTCGCCTGATTTCAGCAAGAAAACACAAAAGATGCAGCTAATTACACCGTTTATATGGAGAATCGTCATATTTGTAGAGATTCCTATGCAGGCTTGTAGATGAGTTGCAGATTTGAGTTTGTAAATTAATTTTTATTCAAAGATTATATTCATTTGACTGTAAATGCCTCAAGCCTGGTTTATGCTTGACAAATCAGTGAGGTCCGCACGGCTCCACGCGGCCAAATTACGTCATTTCAGCAACCTCACCCCTCCGCGTGGCCCAAAGTTTCTGCACCACGCATTTAGGAAATTTTCTAACTACGCGGAAAAACGTGGCGGACTGGCTGTTGTGTGTTGTATGCATGCCGTAGAGCTTTATGCCGCCCCCTACAGTCTGGAAGAATATTGGCTCACAGTGGGGACAAGCTGCAGAAGGTATAAACGCTGCAAAGTCGTCTTGGCCTGTTTCCGTGCGTCTCATTTCCACGTGGAATGTACATGCGTCAAGCATAAACCAAGCTTAAGTCCTCCATCATCTTTAGCATCACTCGAAACTTATTTGATTTATATTTTGAGGCTCTGATGGTGACGCCATGTCTCCAAACAGCTTAATGATGTCATATATCCCCAAAACCAGAGAATAGATTAACATTTAAATAGTTTTTAAGGCTAATGAGATTTTTTTTCATGCATAAATATTGTTTTGATTTTGATTTTTGTTATTTTTAATTATTTTCATTCTTCTTCTAATTATTATTATTATTATTAGTAGTAGTAGTATTTATAATAATACTATAAATCCACAGTAAATTCCCTAAACGAAGAGCCTTTATCTCCAAGTCCTGCCATCCTGCAAAGTCAACTTTAAATCTTTTTTATCTAACGTTTGAAGCAGAGGCTCATAAATATTTTATAACATCAACAACTAACATTTTGTTTTTCCATAAAGTAAAAATAACAGTTCATTCTTTTCAGCGATGGAGCGCTACCAGCTGTTTATAAAGTGTAGAAAACGCCGTTTGTTTCACGTCTCGCATCACTGACTGTGTTTTTGATTATTTATATTTTTGGCTAGAATAAAATCATACTTATATCAGACATATATTGTGAAATGAAAGTTAAATAACATGTTAACGATACTAAAAAATGATAATAAAACCCAGAAGTAGTTTGATTACTTTTTAGTTACATTACAACATATAACAGAATTACAGGATCATCACGCTGTGATGTCTTTAATGAGACAAAATGAGTTTCTAACATAATGATTTTGTATTTTTTTTTATATTACATCATTTTTAATGAAGACATTATCACTGCTACAACTAAATATCCCAGTTAAGTCTGATTATCTTCCTGGTTCCTCTGTGCTGAGTGATGCGGTGTGATCTTCATCAGCAGAAAAAATAAATAAATAAGGAGAAAAAATGACCAGAAAGTTCTGAAAAACTGAGTTCATCTGAGTTTCCTGCTGGAGTCACAGAAGAGTTGGAGCTGGAGGAGTTTGAATTCATTTGCTCTAGTTGGCATCACATATTCTGCAATGTGGCTGGAACACAAGCAACCCGAAAGCACCCCTTGTCAGGATGCTGAGCTAAGCTCTGGATGGTTGGATCCTGCTGCCACTTGGATGCAGAATCGATCCAAAGTTTTTTTTTAATGTGGATTTTTTTATTACGTTTTTTAAATTATCGCCACCTCAACTCTGAACCACGAACGTGGCTGAATACAAGTCAGTTATCAGTAGGAGGGTAGATGACTTGTAGAGGAGTTAGTAAGTAATGTTTATTTGTGTAGCACTTTTCTCAGAGTCACAAAGTGCTTCACAACAACCATATAGATGCCATTAGGAGTGGCTACTATCAAATCAATATAAACACATAAAACATAAAAGCATAAAACAAAGCTTCACAAAATTAAAATAAACACAATAAATAGCAGAGTAAACAGATGTGTTTTCAGCTGCTGTTTACAGCAGGTTTCTGAGGAAAACACAAATCCTGTTAAAGAGATAGAGAGAGGCTACCTGTGAGCAATGTGGCAAAAATATTTGCAATCACAATTTCATTGTTTTTACCTAAAAGGTTTTGTTTTTAATATTTTATAATTATCCTGAATAAAGCAAAGATGCTATTTCCTATTTTAAAATGATCCTTAAAGATCCTGGCCAGAGGCACATTTCCTTTGAATCACACGTGTAAAAAGTATTAAAATCTCAACTGAAATATTTTTTGGGATTTCCACGGCTGGATCTTTAAGAAAATCCAGTGTTTTTAAATAGCACGACAAAAACAGAAGATTGTTTCCAGTAGGGCTGGGCAATTAATTCAAAATGTATCGTTATCACAATGTCTGACCCTGATATAATTTTTCCCATGACAGTAAATTTGGTAATATAAAAATGAAAACGTGTGTAGGTTGGTGGCGTTCATGTCCCTTTAAGAAGCTGTACCACCTCGAGTCACATGACAACGTGACTCAACGTAATACACATGACACAACTTTTGTTTTTGCACATACACGTAGTTATCGTCCATTTATCGTTATCGAGGCGAACTCCTCATTATACCGTGATATTGACATTAGGCCATATTGCCCAGCCCTAGTCTGAACTAGCTGCTGTTGTTTCATGGGGCTCCCCCCTCAGAAAGCTAGTGTAAACAGTCCCGCAGCTCGGTTTGTTCTGCATTAGCGTTATTGCAGACGACATGTTTCATCAGTCAGATGTAGCTTCTGAAACCTCTGCTAGTCGGTCAGATTTTTTTCCTCTGGAATACGACGAGGAGGACGGATATCGGAGAGCTGGAGGGATTCAGCTAGGTTACCCAGCCTGTTAGACTTAGATGAG
The DNA here is from genome assembly GCA_006937985.1 of Aphyosemion australe. Classification (NCBI taxonomy): domain Eukaryota; kingdom Metazoa; phylum Chordata; class Actinopteri; order Cyprinodontiformes; family Nothobranchiidae; genus Aphyosemion; species Aphyosemion australe. The sequence continues at coordinate 1,563,023 of SSNS01000001.1, forward strand.
CCGCAAGCCAGTTAGCCAAAGAGGGGGAAGCACAGCTGGACATATTCAAGACGATGTCATTCTGTCTGGTGTTTTAGTTCTACACAAATGTCTAATAAGACGTTAAGTTCCCGTGCCTTTGTAACACAGCTGCTGAAAGCTTCCGGTGCGCCGATCAATTAAAATGTTCGGAAGAAGCGCTCCTGCAGGCAGCTGCAGAGACCAGAGAGGATCTCTGATGGATTATTGAACAAAATCTCTGTGTCACAGATTCAGAGCAAATTCTCAGCAGACTGTCTGCAGTGTATGGTTTTCAGGAATTTTATTTTGGTAAGTTAAAGCACGTCGGTCAATATGTCTGACGATTTGAAGTTTTTCCTTGGACAATACTACAGCACGTCGATGATGTCTGACTGTTCGGCGTAATTTTGCAAACACTGCTAGATGTAATAGATTTATAGGAATAATTTTAACTGTTCTATTAATTATTGGTCACCTGCAATGATCTATTTCATTAAGCATCAGATTAAAGGTGACAGACTAACATTAGCATTTGTAACAGCAGCTAGACTTTGATGTTTTCTGCTGGACTTTCATTGATCACCAAGTCCAAAGGGGTTTGAATGAAGGCAGCTGGACTTCTTGGGTTCAGTGGGTCTAGGTTGGGTCCAGTTGCCTTCATTCGAACCCCTTTGGACTACCATGACCTGGATGACTGAGAACCTCCACCAGCATATTGATCACCAAGGTTTTGACCATGCATTACATTTTTTATGTTAGTGATATTTATTTCATGATCAAAGGCAGGATGACTTTATTTTTTGCCAGAACCAGATTGTTCGTGACGTCTCTAAAACAGCTGATCTGGACAGAAGTGCTATCATTTTTCTGGGCTGTAAGATGCGTGGTAGAAATATTTAATCCCACTGAGTGAAAGTGCTGCACCTAGAAATGGGTTCTGTCCGGGTTTTGTTCTGGAAAAGTCATATTTCTGCTTCTGTGGCCTTTAACTTTCCTGACCAACAACTCTAATACCGATGGTGATGAGACAGTCGCTGTGGCAGCGACACAGTCGGCCTATATCATACTGAGGCTGAGGGGTGAATCAGTTGCCCAGGAGGTGAATAATTCAGGTGATGAGATGTAGACCTTCAGCTCTGAGACCAAGCCAAGGCTAACATTCATTTAGAGCTGTCAGGCTCCATTCAGCCGTGCAGCGCTCTTACAAGCAGCTCCCTGCCTCTCTTTGCTGCCTTTCATCCCGAGCTAGAGGCTTATTAAATTGTTATTTTTTTGCTTTCTCACCTTGTGATCCTCCACCTTACCTCCTGTGCTCCCCTCAAGGGCTGTATTCTACAAAGAGCCAACCCTCCCCTTGAGTTTTCCTCTGTAAATTGAGCTTGGACTGCAAAGTGATGATCAGAATACATAAGAGAACGAGGGCCTCCTGTAAAGTTTTTTACTTTGTTCACCGCGGCTATTGTTGCATGTTTCTCCAACACATCAGCAGATTTCTTTTGTTTTTAGATTAAATATTTATTCATGCTTTTATATTAGGGATGCACCGATATGAAAATGTGGGATGATATCGATATATCAATATCGCTGTTATACCCGATAACCGATACATACCGATATTACAATAATATTAAAGGAATGTTAGAAAATATCAATACACTGTAATATTGTGATATTTTGTGTAATGATGCTGAATTGATATTTAAAAGCAGTGTAGCAATTTTTTATTGAGAATTTACACGCAAAAGTTTACTATATTTCTTTTGTGTGGTGCAATTCAAACCCCGACCGCTAGGTGGCAGTAATTTTTACCACCTTCACACTGACAGAGCAACAAAATCTTGCGAGACACACTTGGAGGCATCTGGCCTGAGTTTTTCAGTTAAGTTCAGGCAAAAAAAAAAATCACAAATATCATTTGGCTTTAACTCATTCACTGCCATTGACAACTATAGTCGTCATTTCCCTTTTTTTACGGGGCGAGCGTCGGAGCGAGCCCCCGCACCGCGAGAACAAACATCACGTGTCTAAAGCGGATCTTCATCCGTGTGTGTCACACATCACGTGATCAGGAAGTGGAAAATCAATGGATTACGAGTTTGTTTTGGGCCGCTGCTGTGAAAAAAACGATGCGCTGAACCGGAAATGCTTCTGCAGCAGCGCTTTGGCATTAGATTCTTGCCAATAAACACCCCAAATATAAGAATTATATATATAAATAACATATATAATTATTATATACCCACACCACACACATTTACGCTTCTGAGATGATTACTATCACCGTCATACGATCAAATAATTACGCATTATCACCCCCCCACACACCCCCGAAACTGATACACAAGTGGCTACTTGATGGAAAAAAATATTGTTTGTTAATATCGGCCCAGTTTTACTTATCAGACTGATACCGATATGTTAAACATGACTAACATCATCCAATACCGATATTGATGATATTGACGCGCATCCCGATTTTATATCATTATTGGTTTTATTGGGAAGGGAGCTCGCCGGTAAAACGTGTCTTACGTTACGCGCTCGTTACGCGTCCAGTGAAAAGCCCGGGTAAGGCAAATGTGCAAAAAGTTATTATTTCTTAGTTTGGATCCATTGAAGACATTCACATATGTTCAGGAATGCTCCAAAAATGTTAAAGATGACATTTATGTAAATAAATCATTCTATGAGGTTGCTGACATATCCTGCTGCACATAGTTTGGATCTTTTCATTAAGATGTTTCCATTTGCATTTTCAATTTCCATTTAGAAATGCAATAATATTTTCTCCCCCGCTGAACCAACTTTTGATAATTGCATAACAACAGGGGATGAAAACGAACATACCCTTGATCTTATTTAGCTAATTTTGTGAAGACGTTGCTGTAATTTACGGTTTACTTTAATGAGAATTAGGAATGCTCAGTTATGGGGAAAAAGCGTAATCACTATCAAGTTGACACTAGACAGTTTCCTGCTCCATCTTTGAGCCACAGTCAGTCTGAATCCTATTTCCTTAGTTGTAAAGTTAAAGTTTTTGTGCATCTATTAGGATGAAAGCTAAATATTTGTGTAGATTTTTAAAACTGCATTTTGTTGCCTTGCATAAATATGACAAATATTCAAATTGACTTCAATAAAACACACATTCATCTGGATTAAAACTGTTTTCTCCAATAAAATGATGTGACTAATTATCATGATTTAAGCTCATTTGTACCTACGTCTCAAATTAATACATTTAAAAATTGCAAATTAAAAGAACAAAACAGAGTAAATGCCAGCTTTCCTGAAAAGAAACAAGAGGTCTGAGTTCAGCAGAAGAAACTATACGAGGATGCCGTGTCTCTGGAGGCAAAGATGATATACGTTCAAAAAGACTTTTCCAGTCGTCCGTTCTAGCTGTTATAAATGTACAGTTTCTGCAGCAGAGAGGAGGAGTGATGGACCAAGACGCTTCCAGGTGAAAAAGGCAGCTCTGATGGTTTGATTGACATGGTGTGCAAAGGAGAAGTTATTGTCAAAAGTTTCTGGGAGCTGGCAGGTGTGCAGCGAAGGAGCCGGGCGAGCTATCAGAAATAGTGAGGCAGAAGTTATGAGTGGCTGTAGTGAGGAGATATGTCAGAGGATGTTAGAAAACAAACACCAGTGAAAGGCTGGGCACTCAACCTTCTCCAGTTATTAAAGTCCTTCACTCACAGCTGCAGCCCTTCTTCCCTTCTGTTTGTACAGCGTCTGCTTTGTTGCTGAGTGACGTTTGATGGTTCAGTTCTGGAGGAGAGAAGTCTCATTTAACGCAGAGTTAATTGCAGTTTAGGCGTCTTAGTAAGTTTTATTTGAAGCTACTGGTTGTTTTGGCTTCTGCTGTACAGCACTTCAGTGCAGCGTTGTTGATTTTAGTGGGCTTCATAAATAATAATATAGGCTAGAATCTGTCGATACGACACATATCACAATATACGATGTTTGCTATTTTTAAGAATTATTTTAGTTTGAAAACTCAGGCCTCACAGCTCGCTATAGTTTTGGTTGGGCCAATCACAGAACAATATAGGAGTAGCCGATGACGTCAGAGCCGTGAAAACAAACAACATGGCGCAGGAACCACGTTCGTTTGAAACGGCTTTGTCAACATTGGATTATTTAGACTCCAACGTGCGTAAGTCTGTCTGATATACTTAGCGGCTTCTTATTTTTATCAAACAAAGTAGTGCAATGTCCCAGCACACCTGATATTCACATGTTTTTCATACTAGACGCCATTGTTGCCTTCCTCTTCTTTTCCGTCGCTGTGATTACGTCACGTTGTTCGTTACTGTGATTGGTCCTAGCGCTATCCAATTGTGTGCAGACAGTTTGAAAGACAACCGTAGATCCCGCCCCACGACTATATATTCACATATATAGGATGGCTTGCCAGGCTAGCACTTTTCCTATTATTAACTTAAATTGAAGTAGTTGTCATTTTGCACAAAAAAGTTTAAATGTAAGCATGATTGGAGATATGGGATGTTATAACCCAAAATGTTTACTTTTATCTTTTTTATGAGAGGGGGACACAGCATATATTGGTATCGGAAGTTAAGAGTCAGACAGTATCGGTAAAAAAAACAATATCGAGCATCTCTAATATTTTTGTACATATTCCAGATTATATCCAGGGCTAATTCCTATCTGCAGTCCCTTGGCAGGCTGATATGCCAGCCTCACTTAAATTATAAAAAGCAACAAGCTAAAAATTAGCAGCTAAAGATAATATTACATGTTGCACAGCAATTCTATGATGGCAGCACGGGGTCAAGCTACATGGTAAAAATAAAAAAATACCATTTTAAATCCTACTAGTTTTGCTTTATTCATTCAAGATTCGTGAAAGTCTGCTTTTTAGTTATAGTCGGGGAAGGTTTGTGGTCTGATTTACCGTGAAATTAAAGCAAAGGAATAACTGTGGTCATTATACACAACTATTAGTCGTCTACTTGGTTTGGGGTTGGCCTCCCATTGGTCCATCTGCTTCAATCAGGCCAAACGTCTTCTTGAATTTCAGTGGTGGGCCGCACAAAATCACACTGAAGGCTACAAATGGCCCGAAGGCCGCTCTTTGGACACCGCTAGTTTAGATGGGATACAGATATAATAAAGGTGGCTAAAAGGACGCATCTTTGTTAAGTTGCTGATGAAGGAGAATGATCAAATGTTTTTAGTGAAATCTGTAAAAAAGCTAAATGCATTTGTTTCATAAACTCGATTTGATACATAAAATGATGGATGTGAGGATGTTTCTGATCAAACTTTATTTTTCTGAGTGGTTGTGTAATTACTCTTCATCCCGAGGAGACGGAATCCTCTCATTATAGAGTAGCGGTGTTATTTTTAGACACAGGAAGCCGTCACAGTTCCATACTCTTTTGTTTTGATTACATAAAACCCGTTTTGATGCCGTCGTCTCTGGGTTGGATCTCAGCGTTACGAGTTTCTCTCGATGTGTGTTTTTCATCCGCTCCTCTTCTCGTGACGAGGCGTCTCCTGCAGGGATCACGGGCGAAGCTCAGATTGATCTTCAGCGCTCCCTGTGTGGTCAGCCCCACAGGAAATGTTTGTGTAATGGCTTCTATATGAGTGCTGTCAAAGCAGATGAGGATCCAGCACTCTCGGAACGCCGTGTCGACAAGCCTCAGCAGGGAACGCCGAGCCCCCTTGTAGCCCCCGCCAGTTGGGTTTTCTCATTAATGCAGCATGGCTGTACGTTTGGTTTTTTCTACGATGACTCATCATCAAAATCAAGATTCAAGCATGATGCCCATTAAAGATGTGATACATTTTCAGTGATGGATGCGTCTCGTTTTTACGACGCTCCTTCCCTTCCTTCCTCTCGGTTTTCCTTAACAACATTCCTTTTTTGTCATAAAGAGACATAAACATATTATAGAAACAACCGTCCTAATTGTATATGCACCTGTTTCTCTAAGACTTGTTAAAAATTCCTCCCTTGATATTTCTTCCTCCTGTTTTCTTTCCTTTTCCCGTCTAGCCGGAGCTGATGGTGACACGCCAGTGTTGTCAGAGCCTCTCTAGCTTCCCAGCTCCCTTTTTCTTCATGGTTTATTACTCTAGCTGCTCTTGTTGACACAGAGATGCCAGTGTGTGTTTGCATGCATGCTTAAAATGGACTTCATTTGCATCCCCACAAGGACCGGTCCCCAGTTTCCAGAGATGCTTCTCTTCCCCGTCTACCTCACAGTACAGTACGCAGCCATCGAAGTTACCAGTCGAACGTCACGTTTCAGGTTTTCCATGAGCTCATTTCCTCTAAAGGGAAAAGGGGACACATATGGTAAGGAAGAAGCAGCCAGGGCGAAACGAGTTTGTGTTTTGTTGATGTCGTCCTCCCAGCATAATTCATGCTTTGCAAAATCTAGGCCATTATCTTCCACTCCTTTCAGCCTCAGCAGTCCAGAAGGCAGCTTATTTACAACACTACAAAGTAGGAGTTACTTTAGCAGAGAGGAGACGTAAAAGATAGCACCCTTTAGAGGTCTCGTTCCGTTTTACTGCTGACAGAAAGTGACATGTTTTCCTCTTGTGTCAGAAAATGAGCTTGAAGTCAGAAACAAAAGTGGAGAAAACCTTTTATAGTTTATGCTAAAACAGGCATAATTTTAATTTTTGTTCTTTCTTTTGTTCTTCTGCTTTTTATTTGATCCACAAATCAGGATCCAAACTCAGGGATGACATCTAGAACGATCATAAGTCAAAGGAACTGCACCGTTTCCTCAATATTTAGTGACACGCTCACTAACGCAGGATATAAAACACAATTTGTACAAAAGATTTAATGTGACAAGCAATACACCGTCTGCCGCTGTAGCTGACACTGCTGGGGTGTTTGAAGCAGCCATGTTGGATTTAAAGATAAAGGTGGGTGCGAAATTAGATTTTTCACACTAGAAAGTGAGATTTTGGCATCAGAGCTCATATATAAAACATCCGGGGTAATGGAAGATTTCTCATTGTTTCAGAATTGCCAAACTATTTTAAAAGTCTTTCTTCATTACTTTAAGGGAGGCAATGAACTGTGCTTTTATTAGAAATAAATTCAAGTTTGAAAATAAATAATACGGGACAGCGGTGTCTTTGTTTGGTAAACTAAAAAAGCCTCACGTATTAAAATGTTTGTACTCGTAGTGTTACGTGAATTTTTAAAGTAACAATATATAGTTTTTCTAATCTCAATGATTGTTGGGTTATAAACTTGACCTGTTTCATATTTGACACCACCCTGCAGCCCTCTGCAGACCAAAAACTGCACTTGATAGTTTTGTGGAGCAGGTATAGGTGTCCTATAGGGGGAGCTCTTTACCTGCTTTAAGGCTGTTAGCTGTAATGGTAGCGGTTAGCATTTTCAGTTCATCGATCGTCAATAAAAAACACAAGAAGAAAAAGAAGAAGTTTGCTTTTTCTGTTGGCATCATGGTGGAGCCTGGGAGTAAAAGTAACAGAGTAATGTCTTTGGAGGTGAAGCAAAGTGCTAAAACCAGAGTGAACATCGGCAGGGCCTACGCTAATTTGAGGAAGCTAAAGGAGGCTACAAAGTCACAGACTGATGGTGACCTGGCTTTGTTGCTACTGGACTTGTCCAAAAGTGTGGATCTTTTTACTTCGTGGTTTATTATAATATTAGTTGGCTTATGTTAGTGTTAGCTTGTTGTTAGCACTAGCTATAGCAGGCTGCAGCAGGGTTGTTTACGACAGTTGTAATTCCATTTTTAACCAGTCGGGCAGAGGAGCAGGAAACTGTTTAGTGTTACTTTAAGAAAAGCATATAATAGAAAAATGGGGCTTTATTTGCTGGAAAACACAGAAAATTGGACTTTAGATACATTTAAAACACCTGTGGTCATTACCGCAGAAAATAGGGGGTGCTGAGGGTGCTGCAGGACCCCCAGTGAGTTAGAGGCACACTTGCAGCCCAGCCCAGTCACTGCCACAAACAGCAGCAGCAAAACCCCAAGAGTGTAATAACAGGGACCAGGGGTGTGTTGAGTGTTGTGTTTCATGATGTTGTCTTGATTTCTAATAATGAGACTCATATCAATGCATATACTACATGTAGGCTATGATTCACCTCTACATAACGAGTTGAGTGAAGCTGAGCTTTTGTTTTTTTTTCTCAGCACCCCCTGCTGAAAATATGTTCCCGCGGCTTTGCCTGTGGTGGCTGTATTATGGTGTGTGATTGGCTCGGTTGGTCAGGTCAAAGTTCAGCGTCAGTTTTTTACTTTCTTGATTGTGTGTCCCAAGATGGCAAACCCAAGATTCATCAACTCAATTTGTCCCACATGAACTGGCCACCACAACCCTTTCCAGGACCCTTTATCTCCACTAGTCCGATTTTTATTTTTCCCAAGACCTTTTCATCATGCGGAGCTTGGAATGGAAGTGGTCTTTCTTTAGTAGAGACCACATGAACTATGAAGGCTGGAGCTCAAAATGAGTCATCATCTCAGTCATCTATGTTTGTTTCCACTTTTCCCCAAACTACAGTTATTTGCATATATGAATGAAAATAAACCGTGTGCTCTCATAGACACTGCATGGAAATAGGAGGCTTTCTCATTTCTTCTAAAACAAAATTCCAAAGAGTAACTAGCCCAATTTCGCAGCACGTAATGGTGTTGGAAAAACGGTTTCAGTCTCTGAAACGTATTCATAGAACAAGATCTTTTCACAAATTATTGTACACCTTTCTGTCCTGCAATCTTTCAGAGGAAATGGGTTTCAGGTGATTATGCCTTTAAAAAGGTTTACTTATTTGCCTAAACTCACCAAAGCCCTGTGTAACATGAAGTCAGAGAAACAAAAGTGGTTATTGCACATACTTCAGCTATTTTTATTGTACGTTTGAAAAGAACGACTTGTAAAATAAATACGAAGTTACAGAAGATTTACGTTTTTCAAACTGACTGTAGGATACTACATAGAGTTACTCAAATCACAAGCAGGTTGTTGTTGGTGCTCCACCTGTAACTGTGTAAAATAGTCCCTCAGAGACGGATGAAGCCAAATAACAGATAATAAGGATCCATCTGTCAGATCTCAGACTTGAACCCCTGCTGAGGTAATGACCACATTGAATTACAACCCAGAGAGCTATAATGAGGTTAAACACCACACCTTAAAAAAAGAAGAAAAAAACCTGCATGTCATTGTACCCTCTAGTCCACCAATGGAAGCTAATTGGGCCCATTTTCCTCCAGGGTGCATTTCTCACAGGAATGTCACGTATTTCTCTTTGTTCGGCTCCGTCTGGATGGTTTGACCCATAAGGGCTGAATGGGCACCGAGCTCCATAATCACTCCTCGGCAGAGCATCGGAGATGCTCCATCAGGACACTTTAGAGCGTTGTGTCATTTGGTGCAGATGGCAAATCGCCACCGCCGGTCTAACGCTGTGTTCTGAGTCAAAGCTGTGTGTGTGGTCACCTGGATGTCGAGTCACCCTGCCCAATGTCATGGAGGAGATGCTTCATCGCTGCTGGGGACCGATGCCAACAGCTCTGCTGTGCAGCCTCTTTTTCATGAAGCCTATAGCTATTATCTAATACCTTACATAGATCAGCTAAAGGCAATGGAAAAAAACTAGAAGCTAAAATTATTATAGATTTGTCCTTGTCTTCATTTGAGCTTCATTAGAAAGTTGTTTGAGACGTTTGATTTCACTTTACAGTTGAGCAGAATAAAGTTGAAGTGTTACTGGGTTACAAATGAATTACCTAATGCCTACAAACATTCACGTGTTAATGAATTTTTGTTATTTTTGTTTGTCACTATTGGTTGGGATGTGCGTCATCCCAAGTTTTAACCAATGAGATTATTTTGGGGTGGGGCTAAAATGGGTAAAGTGCCAACATGAACTGCAATAACAAAAACCCTTGAGAACTTTGCTGATTTTTTTCACATATATCCATCCATCCATTCCGCTTGTCTGAAGTCGGGTCATGGGGGCAGCAGCCTAAGGAGGGAGGCCCAGACTTCCCTCTCCCCAGCCACTTGGGCCAGCTCTTCCGGAGGGAATCCCAAGGTGTTCCCTGGCCAGATGAGAGAAACATAGTCCCTCCAGCGTGTCCTGGGTCTTCCTTTGGGTCTCCTCCTGGTTGGACGTGCCCAGAAAACCTCACCAGGAAGGCGTCCAGGAGGCACAGATGCCCGAGCCACCTCAACTGGCTCCTCTCGATGTGGAGGAGCAGCGGATCTACTCTGAGCCCCTCCTGGATGACCGAGCTTCCCACCCTATCTCTAAGGAAGAGCCCAGACACCCTGCAGAGAAAACTAATTTCGGCTGCTTGTATGTCATTCTTTTGATCACTACCCAAAGCTCGTGACCATAGGTGAGGGTAGGAACGTAGATTGACAGGCAAATCAAGAGCTTTGCCTTCCGGCTCTGCTCTCTCTTCACCACGACAGACCGGTACAACGCCCGCATCACTGCAGACGCAGCACCAATCCGCCTATCGATCTCCTGATCCATCTTTCCCTCATTCGTGAACAAGACCCTGAGATACTGAAACTCCTCCACTTGAGGCAGGACCTCATCCTGACCTGGAGAAGGCATTCTACCCTTTTCCGACTCAAGACCATGGTCTCGGATTTAGAGGAGCTGATTCTCATCCCATCTGCCTCACACTCGGCTGCGAACTGCTCCAGCGAAACTGGAGATCACGTTCTGATGAAGCCAACAGGACCACAACATCTGCAAAAAGCAGAGACCTGATCCTTAGGCCACCAAAACGGATCCCCTCCCACCTTGGCTGCACCTAGAAATCCTGTCCATAAAACATTAAACATATATGTCCATACACACATATTTTCATTTTAAATCTCTTCCAGAGCCGAGTTGAAGATACAAATGATCTGTAACCACTGCCAATTTGAATTATCACCTAAATGCAAACCCAGTTTTTACGAATGTCTGACTCAACCAAACAGCGGAGTCTTTGACAGGCTTTTTGTGGAAGAAGGGTACCTGTTGGGACACAAACTACGGGCTAATTAGTACCGTGGAGGATGTCGGTCTGAGGATCCTTCATAGAATCACAATGAACCACACTTAAAAGGGGACGCTTTTTGTGAGCCCAGATTTTCCTCTGTGTTGGGTTAGACACAGCTATATTGTTTGGAAGTACTAACCTAAATATACTTTTTGCATATTTTTCAAGCCTACAGTACCTTTTGAAGTAGAACATTATGGACAGTGTTTGTCATTGTTTTAGATTGTAGGTATAGTACACATTTGCATAAAACTGTATCTTTGTCTGGCCCTGTGCTTATAAAATCATTAGAAACATGAATCATATTGTGCTACGGTCATTTTATAATCTTTGACATATTTGTGGTTAATCACAGTTTAACTATGGACCCTCATGCAATTAATAATGATTATTTTAGTCAGATGACAGCCATAGTAAAACCAGTAGTAAGGAAATAAAATTGGCCCTTGCCACCTGTAGATCCTCCACCAGGGGGCAGTAGACATGTATAGAACTGGATCAGGCAGGTTTCTGATGAAGTTACTAATCCTGATGCTCCATCTGGATGCTTTAAGACCCAAAGTTTGAGAATATGTGACAGTAGTCCATAAGAAGGTTAAAAGCATTTCTTTGTACCCATTCCTTTAATTTTTTTTCCAGTAATCACTCTCTCTTTTAAATTTTTCCCTTTTGTCATTTGATGTCCTAATTGTAGCGAAATGTGCTTTTCTGGTGATTTATATAAAGCCAAAACTAAAAGAGAATTAAATAAAGTAGCAGTGCTGTATTTTGTATAAATACGGTGCTCTACAAAGTGGTTCCCTGGTTCTGTGGCTCCTTGAGTGCTTTGCATAATTTGCTCTTTTCTTTGAAAGCAGATAGTCGTCAAAGAGCGTCAGCTAATGAACAATGGCCCTGTCAACCATCAAAGCATAATCCTACTCCTCTACGTGATTCTTGTTTCCCATTAAACACAGCACCGCTGGGCGGTCTGCTCCAAGGGAGGAACAATTCCTCTCTTCTTTTATCTCTGTTGGTCTTCCTGTTCAGCATTTAACATTCCTCTGAAGACAAATATGTCACCATTCATAAATTACTTGTAGTATTACATCCAGGTTCCACAGATAATGAGAAAAAGGTTAATTTAATTGTTTGAAACACTTTAAAGTACAGGAAAAATTGGCGATCATCAGATTGTGTGCAGCTTTCTGATTTTAAACCAATTGGAATTTTATACATTTAAAAACATGTTTATAGAGACAATGTGTAGTTTTTACCGTTAATCTGTGGAAATATCCATCGAAATGTTGTTGAAAATGAATTAAATGATGCCCAGTTGTTAAAAAGTATTTGCGGCTTCGTAACATATAACCAAAAAATCGGGTGTAAAATACATGGGAGCGAGTCTAAGCATAGAAATGAATACGTAGACGCCCCATTGGGCACTGGAGAGCATAACACCGTAGCCGCCATCTTGGATGGGTCTCCTCATTGTCCAAAGTCAATGCAGGGTGGGCAACTATGGCCGTTTTTGTGACGCCTACGTTTGAAAGAACCAGCGTATTATTGAAAACGGATCACGTGGGATTACTATTGACTTTTATAGCCTACCTGATGCGATTTTATATTTTCATTTCTTTTGTTTAATTATGTTTATATTTTAATTATGTCATACCATGTATTTGATTTTGTGAAAAACTCGATAAAATGTGTTTTTTAGCTGGGTAAGCACCTTCCTCAGTAGAAATAAATGCACTGGGGCCAAATGGAGACCCAAATAAGATGGCGGCCGGCCACTACGTTAGCTCCTATAGGCAGCACCAGTCCACGAGACATCTATGTATATGGGTCTAAGTGTCTGGGCGACGCCATATTGGATGCCATGTTTCCTTCTACGGGAGCCCGTGAGGACAAAACGCATTTACTGATTTGTAACAAATGGTTACAAAACTTTCACCAATCATTGTTGTTTTAAACATTTACCTCTTCACTTGCTGCCAGTGATGAAAGGGAGTCTGACATGTTGTCATTTTACTGGAGGTTGCACTCCCAGTGATTTTTGACACTAAGGTCTAACTTGAACACAAAAATACTGCTTGCTTTCAAAGATTTAGGTATGTACTGCCCCCTATCGCCAGGGAAAATACACACAGTCACTTTAAATGAAAGTTCAGACATCTTAAAAAGTCATTTGAATACAAAAATGCATCATTCAAAGACTGATTGTTGGAGAAAAACTTTGATGTCTCTAAACTATTGCAGGGTTCCCGGTCCTCTCTATGAGCCACATGTCGATGTGTCTTTGAAATCCTTAATATGTTGATAAATTTTCTCTTTAAATATTTGCAGGCTTGTTGCGTGCAGCTGAAACCTGTTAGGAATTCTGAATTGTTTTTCAATTTAGTCAGAGAATGAGAATTGTGAGATACTTTGGTAGGGATTGGTAAACAAATTGCAAATAATTTGCAAATATTTTGAGACATACGTGAGACATGTTATGGCTAAATATCAACAAAAAATGTTTGCAGTACATCAGATGGTTCACATGACCCAAATCTTTTTAAAACTTGAGTGATTCCAAGTAGAAATTCTCAAAAATTCTTGCAATCCTGTGTCTCTAAATAGTTTCAACCTTGGGACATTTGGCATTGAGATTCATCTTGTTTTCTTTGTTACTCGTGAAAATAATTAGAGGTCTTTTTAAAAAAAAAAAAAGAATCTCAAAAATGACAAATCCTTTAGTTGTAGAAAGATGACTGAATCCAACATCAAATTGGTTGAAATTATCTTAAATTATTACAGTATATCATACCAAGGGCTGCATGGTGGTTCAGTAGTTAGCAAGAAGGTTGCAGGTCCAAAACCCAGCTGCAGTCTTTCTGTGTGTGATTAGCAGGTTAGCATGTTCTTCACATGCATGCTTGGGTTTTTGCCAAGTGCTCTGATGTCCTCCCACAGGCCAAAATATGCATGTCAGAATAATTAACTTCATTGTTATATCCAAAACTGAAAGTCACTCTTGATAAAATAAACAAACATAAATGTATTTGCTGTAAAATTGTCCGTTTAAAGTTGAAACTCGTGACAATAGTTTTTCTAAAATCCATGTGAGTTGATGCATGTGTGGCGGCGATTGGAGGTAGCTGACCTTCACTTGTACTGTCTGCCTTGACCTGTGGAGGAGTTTTTTTAATGCCACGGCAGCTTGTGAAATGTCATCATATTTCAGTCTCTTTAATGAGACAAGAGCAGAGCGAACGGTAACCGGCCAAGAAAACGAAGGACTTAGTTCCTCTAAAGCAGATGGATTAGGAAAGATTCATAAAGGATTATTTCATCATTTTAATCTCAGTTTTATTGTCTGGCAGCTATAATGAATGGTATTTTTGTAATGAGTAAATGTGTTGTGTCAGTGGTTTAATACAGAAAGGCTTATGGGGAAGTTTACAGAGTTTAACTCGAAGAAGCCCTAATCGTTCTAATGACACTTGTGTCGACCTGTAGGATTTAAGAGAAACTGGTGAGGATAAGGTTCCTCTGAGGGTCAGAACTCCATTGACTCATCTATTGCTTTATAGAAGCGCTTGAAGCTCCAGCTCCAAACTAAGGTAAATAAAACATCGTAACACTGTGTTAAAGCAAAAAAAACCAATGGAGATCCAAACTATGGAGCCGCTGCTCATCCTCGTCAAAAGGAGTCAGCAAAGGTGGTTCGGTTGTCTGAGTGGGTTGCCTCCTAGTCACTTCTCTCTGGAAATTTCCAGAGGCATTCCCTTGGGAACACTTTGGAGCCCTTGGAAGAACCAGAGACTGTTTTTAGGGGAGAGGGATCTCTTGGTTTTCCACCAGTTTGGCGTTACATGCAAACGTGCAAAAGCTTCTTGGTACCTTTAAATTGAAACACCTTGAAACAGACATGTTGGTATGTTTTCTTTTCTTTGTTTGCTCTATTTTTTGCATCTGTGATCATTGAGTTGATGGGATTTGCCAAAAGCTCCAGTTTTCTTCCATTTGTCCAAAGGAGGTTTTCCCAGAAGCTTTGTAACTTGTCCAAATGCATTTTAACCAACCCCAGACTTTCAACTATGGCATCCTCTTCAGTTGTCTTCTGTTAAGTTCACTTTGTTTCTAACATTGACAAGTTTTTTAGCCTTGACCTTATCATGCTGGTCAATAATAGTCTTCCTAATGTCCTGAGACAACTCTGTTTAGCGTTTTGTGGTAAATGTTCAGAGTGGTACACACCCTGATCCCAAACAGCACTGTGACTACCATTATCAATCTCTGATTTCATGAATGATTTCCAGTCAGTTTTAGACCCTGTACTGTATTTTTCTACGGTTTGGTCTGTCATACACTCAAAAGTGAAGATATAAGCCACCTAAAACGATTCTTTCAGAAACTCCGACCAAAGTGAAGATTTGTGAATTCTCCATTGTCAGGATTTGCTTGTGGATGTAAATTAACCAGGGTTTTAGGATTTGCAACATGATCACCCAAACAAAAATGCCCTGACATCACACTGAGGCCTGTGTTTACACTCACATGGATGTTTTTACAAGCTCAAATTCCGCTTGTGCAGAAGACCACAGGTGAATGATAAGGACGGTTACTGTCCACAACCTAGTTATTACACATCCAAGGAACATTTTTCAGCAAAGACGCTGAAGATTTGGGGAGCTACTGCCACCTACAGGCTTGGCATGAATGTGCTTCATAACTGGATTTTTTGCTGAAAACGAGGTGGTGTGGACCCACGTTTTTTTTCCTAGGTGGGCTGGGGCAGATTTTTGGTTTTACAAAAGCCGCCTACGTGTGTACGTGGCTGTTGGTTAGGGTTAGCTTAGGTATCTGGGACATGGCTTAAATCATGTACCCATCATGTATCTGTCCTGTTCAGCATTCCGGTGTGTTCCTTCTTTACACAGTCAGACTAGATACAACAACACCCATGAATTTCACACCTTGTTCATTTAGGATAAGATTCGTGACACAAATTCCACACATTTCCATGTACTGATCCAATAGAAATGAACCGTGTCACCAGATGGGAAGGGCCAAGCTAAAGATAAAAACTAATGTCTCGAGGGATTTGGGGGCCCTTTTGACTGATGAGGGGTGGCTTCAGGGGGTCACATTGTCTTGTTTGCACCATTTTCTATGCTTTTTCTATATAAACCAATTTAAAACCAACCTACTGAATCATGGTCATTTTCGGGACTGTGTCGGGAACAGAGTTTTACCAGTTTTCCTCCCCTGGAATTAAAAAACCAGAAAATTAAGGTCTGCTAGCTGGAGATGATCCAGACATGAAAGGAGCTTTCTACAGACCTTAACAATAACACGGCCTTAATCTATTGTTACTATGGTCAGTTTGAATGTATTTCAGGTAACCTTATGTTTTTTTGGGACCAACAACTTCATCTATGTCTGTAAGGCACAAAACTGCTCAATTTTCTCTTTGACTGAAACATTTCGCCTAGCTGAGGACAGCTTTCCTCTGGAGGAACCAAATGTTGTCGTTTTGTGAGCTGTGAATGATTCAGTTTCTCAGCTAACTGTCAGTCGACTGGATAAATAAAAACAATCAGCAAGAATTTTTGTTAAAAACAGCAACTGTTTTCTGCTCATTTGGTGGTAGAGAAGGCTGCCAAGATGTTTTCTTTTTTCACCATTCTGTTTTTTATACTCACAAGCTGATTAATGCCTACCGTAAACACACACACACACACACACACGACATATTCATCTGAAGCTGAGGACATTTGACATCTTCTTCCAGATGGATATAAAGGACTAGTTTAACTTTTCTAATAAAGCTGTGCATCGTGTCAAAAGTACTTGCATACGCTGTCCCTGAATCCTTACGGCAGCAGCAGCAGACCCACTCTGACACAGCATTTTGAAACGATAGTGACAGAGGCTCTCGGGGGAGCAGCACAAATGAAGACCAGCATGTTGTAAAAGCTCCTAAAAGCACCGCGGTGCCTGCATCGTTTGGTGGATGTCAAGATGGAAAAGCTCCATCAGAGGACGGATTACTCTGTAAGGAAATTGGGTGGAAATGAGATGTTTGATAGGACAGATTCGTCTCTTCTGAGCGCCCTTACTCAGACTCGCCCCGTCTTCTGTTCAATAAGGACTCAAACAGAGGAGAAGTAAACCAGTCGTACAAACCTGCAGCCTGGAGCTGATTAATGGAAAATAAAGCGAAACGGGGTGTGAATAAGCATTACCGTCGAGAATAGATAAGCATGATGGGTTTTCACTTCATTCAGACTCATAAGCACAATAATGAAGTGCATCAGCAAGTTAAATCTGATACGACCGGTTCTTCAGAGCAGCCTTTTGGAAAGTGATTCCACTGCAGAATTTTCATAAATAAACTGTTTGAGTTAGGGTTAGAAAAACGGAGGCTTGTTAGGTTTTCCAGTAAGGAAATAAGAGGAGAAATTACATAAATGTCCCAGAATTCATTGGATTTAAATGGAATATGGAACATTTTAATAAAAAGCTATATTTTAAAAAAATAATACCCCCATGACGCGTTTAGAGATGTGCAGAATTTAAAAGCTATATTTAAAAAAATAATAATTAATTTTATTGTGACGGGCAGGACGCTGGGTTTATGCTTACATCTACCAGCCACTAGAGGGCACCATTGCGGTAAACAGTCCGCTCGGCAAGCCGAGGCTGGGACTGTGTAAAGTGGCGACTCGACAAGTCAAGCAGCTGATTCTGAGCCCAGAAGATGTTCTAACGGTAAATACTGTTGTAGAATAAACTTATTAGTAGAAATGAGTCCTTAACCTGTACGATTCATCACTGGACATGGTGCTGGCTGGTCACGTATCAGCAGTGAACCAACACCCCGACGGCTGGAAAATTTGTTCTGTTGTTGCAATACCACCTATAAACACTAGGAGTCGCTATAGTTTACATGTTCCATATTCAACCTTTAACAAGTAAGATCGTTTATTTATCTTATGTTATTTTTACATGAAGGTAAACATTCAGTACGCTCTCAAATCCATCCGATTCGTGTCATAGAGATTGTTCAAAGTTAATTTTCATCGTTTTGAAGGACAAAAGAAGAAATTATGTCATTTGGGTCAAACCGAAGTTTGTTTTATACTTTTACTCAATAGTAAAAGTGGTTAACATGGTTAAAATGTACAATATATGTAAACATCCACATGTTGGGTCATTAAAACATGCATCTAAGGTTAAACCATAAGTTGCTTTGGCCTCTGCAAAAAGAATAAACAACATTTTATAAACTCTGAGCTTTAGGACATTTGTGGAAAACTCTTATGATTTAACTGACTCTGCAGGACGAAAGAAGAATAGGGGCTTCAGTAATTATTTCTGGGAAAAAATAAAAGTAAATTTTCTCGTTTCCAAACAAGTTTTAGAGCAGAGCTGAATTACTTTCTGTAAAAAAAATATGTATGCAAAATGTACATTTGATTTGAGACAGAATTTTATGTTTGAGCAATCCTGTTGGCATTTTGTTTACAGCGTAATATCTGTCAGAAAAAATACTGTTTAAGATCAAAAACACATTTTGGTGAAATGTTTTTCCTTTTATATTAAACAACATTTTTGCTCATTTCCTCTTCGCTGCTGATGGTTTCTGTAAACTAGCTCATCGTTAAAAGTGCATAAAAACCACAGGAAATAAAGGATAATATAGTAGCGCAGGGGTATAAACTCACGTATGATGAGTTTTATATAGAACCAGAAATGAAAAAACAAAAGGTTAAGTCAGTACCAGTTTCTGATGTTTTTCAGACTTTGTGAAGAAAATGGAGACAGAAATAAGAGAATTTTTATAAGATAATCAAAAAAACACAATTTGCTGTTTTTAAATAAGATGAAGACTTAAAGATGCCAATAAAATGCTTTTCTCGTGTTTTCCTATCAATGCTTATTTATTTCAAATGAACACATTTTACTTCATTTTACTTTTACTCGGAAAAGGGTAGAATGTCTTCTCCGGGTCTGGGATGAGGTCCTGCCTCAAGTGGAGCAGTTTAAGTATCTCGGGGTCTTGTTCATAAGTGAGGGAAAGATGGAGCAGGAGATCGATAGGCAGATTGGTGCTGCGTCTGCAGTGATGCGGGCGTTGTACCGGTCTGTCGTGGTGAAGAGAGATCTACGTTCCTACCCTCACCTATGGTCACGAGCTTTGGGTAGTGACTGAAAGAACGAGATCGTGGATACAAGCGGCCAAAATGAGTTTTCTCTGTAGGGTGTCTGGGCTCTCCCTTAGAGATAGGGTGAGACGTTCGGTCATCCAAAGGGGCTCGGAGTAGACCTGCTGCTCCTCCACATCGAGAGGAGCCAGTTGAGGTGGCTCGGGCATCTAGTTAGGAAGTCTCCTGGACGCCTCCCTGGTGAGGTTTTCCGGGCACATCCAACCGGGAGGAGACCTAAAGGAAGACCCAGGACACGCTGGAGGGACTCTGTCTCTCGGCTGCCCAGGGAACGCCTTGGGATTCCCCCGGAGGTCAGTGAAAAGCCAGATGTGCAAATCTAAATATTCCCTTTCTAAAATAAAAAACAATCAACTGTAGATTCATAAATCTAAATTGGAGCAGGGATGTGTTAGCCTGGCAAGCCATCCTATATATGTGAATATATAGTCTGGCCACGAACCATTGACGGCTCTCAGTCGTGAGGCGGGATCTACGGTTGTCTTTCAAAATGTCAGCATGCAATTGGATAGCGCTAGGACCAATCAGAGTGACGAACAACATGACGTAATCACGGCGACGGAAAAGCGGGAGGCTTTAATAGCGTCTAGCTTCAATGATTTCTGTCGTTTTTGTATGAAAAACATGTGAATATCAGGTGTACTGGGACATTGCACTACTTTGTTTGATAACAATAAGAAGCCGCTAAGTATATCAGACAGACTTACGCACGTTGGAGTCTAAATAATCCAATGTTGATGACAAAGCCGTTTCAAACGAACGTGTTTTCCGAGTTGCCGCCATGTTGCTTGGGTTCGCGGCGTTCGCGGCCGCAGCGCTGACGTCATCGGCTACTCCCGCTCTGTGATTGGCCCATGATATAGAGCGCTGTGATTGGCCCAACCAAAACTATAGCGAGTTGTGATTGGATAGACACAGCAGTGGTTTGGGCTGCGAGGGTTCCAATGAAGCGTGCCTAGACCAAACTCTGCAAAGCAAGAATTGGTCTAGTTCACTAGGCTAGGGATGTGTAGCTCTGATTAAAGCTCTAAACACACACCTGATGTTTCTCCTCGGCTCAAGTTTGTCAACATTTGGGATTTCAGTTCTTCCAAATAACTGAAAAAGAATCCGTTCCCAATTTTCATTCACTGTTCACGTGAGCAGGCTGCATTCAGACGTTTAGTTTCCACCGACTCTTCCTTTAATTTCCTCATCTTCACCACCGGCAGCGATAGAGACTCTAGCTAGGGTGTGATGGCAGCTGTCCTGGTGCATTCTGGGACTTATTGATGTCAAGACCCAGATAACATATTGTCCTATAGTGCTTTATGTGTTTGGTATAGTTGAGCGATGGCTCTGAGTCTCGATAGATCTGCTCTTTGTTTTGAGACGTTTTCAGTTTTACTTGTGAACTTTCGTGACCTGAAGCCAAAGTTTCTGTTTCTTTTTGCGCTCGTGTTTAAGATGCAGCCAAAGTTCACATAAAGTTAATTAAATCAGACGATGCTCGAGCCTTTCTCCGTCTCTTCACTCGCTGTTTTTATCCATTCTCTCCCTGTCTATTTTAATATTCTGAGTCTAATGAGTCTGTAGTTATTCTGCCAGCTGGTGGGACGTCAGAGTTGCAAAAAATAAATCAGTGGTTTGAAATTCAAGGAAGCATAAAAAAACACACAGGCTAAAAAAGAACAGCAAGGCCAAGGTTTCCAGCATCAAGGGCAGGACATGGTTGAGCTCATTCAAATTTGATTTTTATTAATTCCAGCGTGCCCGTTGTAGGTCACTAATTTTCTGCTTTCAATTAAAGTCTCACACACGTGTTCATTAATCTGAATAATGTTAGTAAAACTTTTGTCAAATCTTTTTTTCACAACAAGCTCAGGAGGTAATCAGAGGGTTGCCAGTTCAATTCTAGCTCATTCTGCCATTGTGCCCTGGGGCAACACTTCACATGTTGTTAATGGTTGTGGTTTTTATTTGTTTGAATATTTTTTCATGTGTTTTTGGTTTAATGTAAAATAATTAGAATTTAGTAGAATAAAAAATGTGATAAAGGCGAAGAAAAATTATTTATTTTGTGATTTCTAATGATCCATGTTGCTTTTAACTCATTCACTGCCAGACGTTTTCTGATCAGAAAGCCCCTGACTGCCAGCGTTTTTGAGCGTTTTTACTGTTTTGAAGAGTCACAGAACATTGTGCTCTATGATCACGTAAACGCCAAAACTACCAAAAGAAAGAGTAGACTCACTTCTGACATCAGGAAGAATCACCGTATTTCCAGCGTTATCCATTCTTTCACAATCTGTTGCAGAAGCCTGAGCTGCAGAATCATTTTCGGTTGGCGCATCACTTTTATCTCAGCAGCATCCCAAAACAAAATGGTAAATGGCCTGTATTTGTATAGCGCCTTCTTAGGGTTCTACAACCCCCCAAGGCACTTCACAACACAGTCATCCACCCATTCACACGCACATTCACACGCTGGTGGGGATAAGCTACATTGTAGCTACAGCTGCCCTGGGGCGCACTGACAGAGGCGAGGCTGCCGTACACAGGCGCCACCGGTCCCTCTGACCACCACCAGCAGGTAAGACGGGATAAGTGTCTTGCCCAAGGACACAACATAAACAAACTCATAATTCATTGATTTTCTGCTTCCTGATCACGTGATGTGTGACATACACGGATGAAGATCAGCTTTAGACACGTGATGTTTGTTCTCACGGTGCGGAGGCTCGTTCCGACGCCCACCCCGTAAAAAAATGCCATTGACGACTATAGTCGTCAATGGCAGTAAATGAGTTAATTAACATTTATTTGATTTCTTTAATATGAAATCATTTATAGAATTATGGCACACTGATTTATCTTATATTATATTCTGCAAACTTAGTTCTTTTAGTCAATTTTGCATTTATTATTAGTTAAAGCTATTAGGATCAACGTTATTTATTGATAATAAAAATTCCAGAGACCTTTTTTGTGTCACAGGAATAAATATTTGTCACTAAAATTTCCCATTTTTTAAATACGATAAATATTCTAAGTGATAAAGGAGTTTAACTGACTTTAATAATTAATGTATCAGTTTAAAGGTAGAATATGGAACACCAAAGCTACATCTAGTGTGTGGAGGTTGTAGCTGCAACAACAGAACAAGGTTTCCAGCCGTCTGGATGCCAGGTTTGCTGCCGATACGTGAAGTGAGCAGCCAGCACCGTGTCCAGCGACGACCTAAACTCTCTCTGGTTTTAGATCTTTTATGGTCGCTCCTCTTCTGAGGATAACGACGTCTTCTGGGCTCAGAAGCAGCTGCTTGACTTGCAGAGTGCCAGCCTCGCTGAGCTGAGCGGACTGTTTACTGCGTTTGGCAACCTGCAAACATAAACCCAGTGTCGTGCCCGTCAAAATAAATATTTGATTATTTTTTAAAGGAAATTCTGTACCTTTATTCTGCGCAACTCTAAATTCCCCAAACCATTTCAAATTCAGAAGGATTTCTAGCTATTAAAGGGCTTAAGTTCTTGTTAGTTTACTGAAATCCTATAAAAATAAAGCTCATTAACACCTGATCTTAAAGGAAAGTTAAAACAAGTATTCTTTTATGAGATGTGTCTGCAAACTTTCAGATAAAGCTCATATTTTCTTCCATATGGTCTCTGTGGACAGATGTTGCCTCTTTTCCTTTAATATCATTCTCACGTGTCACTCAGACTGGAAACGTTGTGCCGTCAGACTCCTCCAGCCTGGTTTGTATTCTCTAGATAATCAGACCAGTTGTTGGGTTTTCACACCCTGTCACCACCTCTCCATCATCATCGTCCCATTACCCATCACAGAGAATTGTCCTGGAGGAAGAGCACTTTCATTAAAATGATGAAATTTGAGGTTTTTACAGTAAAAATATGATTCCTGTACTTGATTGACTCAGATGTGTTGGAGCAGGAAAATAATTAAACTTTCTGGGTGAGGTTCTTACTCACCAAGGACCATTTGGTACTTTGCATCACAAAAAATCAATACAAATATATGTTACTATAAATATATATGTATATATATTTTTTCTCATTATGTCTCTCATAGTTGGTTGAGGTATACCTATGATGAAAATCACAGGCCTCTCATCTTTTTAAGTGGGAGCACAATTGGTGGCTGACCATGAATTTACATAGTAAAACAACTCTTATTTTCTCCAAAATGCCAATCAAAAGTATTTTATTCTGTTCTTATTGACTCATGTAAATAAAATAAACAAAACATAGATTTTTTTAATTGCTTTATCTTGATGTGAAAGTTACCACTGACCCTATATTCTTATTTTCCCTTAAGATAAAAACAGCATCAGCGTCGTTAGTAACTCATTTGGGAACATCGGTGACTGGTCAAGGGGGTCCCCACGAGATTGCAGGGGGTCCCCACAATTTTCCCTGTGCTGAGATTGCGAGTTTATAACGATTATTTGTAAAAATTACATTTATAAAGTCCTAATAACACACCCAATAGTGTAATCAAGACTCTGTGTAAGAGTTATAACTCTGTATGTTTGTATAAAGCTTGTAATCACTTTAGATGTGTGTATGGGGGTAAGAGTTGGGCTTGGGGGGCCCTGGCTCGTCTTGGACACAAGCAAGGGGGTCTTCTTGGATAAAAGGTTGGGAACCACTGTTTTAGAGTACCGTGACCTTTTTTGACACCCCCAAATGAAATCCAATCGTTTTACTCAGATTCCTTCTTTTGAATTTTGGCTGACAGACTTTAATCATCGTTCCATTAATCACCATGAATGTGATGCACCAAACGCGTCTCTGTCTCCTGTTCCTCAGCCACCATTTTTGTTTTAATTGCAGCCGTGTCAACAACTTCTTCTAAGCCAAGTCATTAGATTTAATGAATGTTTTGTGCCCACAGCTTTTATTCACCGGTAAATAAAGCCAAGTCTGTGGTAGAAATGAGCTGTCTGCTCTATGGAGACTTAGGAAGATGATGTCCCGTGATTCTCAGCTCTGTAACTCATAAGTGTATGGACCCGTAGAACAGAAAAGGCTCTAATTGTGTTTTATTTATACTGTTAAGCCTGAGCTTATGTTTTCTTCTTCCTCTGTTGTCTTTTTTTCTTACCCTGAACGTCACGGTTCACGTAAACTCTAAGCAAACACAGAAAAAGTTTCCTTGAAGCAGTGTTTTATTCCCTTTCCTGTGCTTTTTGTTAATTTTTGCCTCCCACTCCTGGAAGCAGTCGGAGTTGAGGGATGAGGGGCTTTGAAGGTCGGCGATAAGGGGCTTCCACGGGCTCCATGCAGGGACTGATAGTCGAACACAAAGCTGCACTCTGCGCCGTTATCTGCCAGAGAAGACACACACGAACAAACAAACAAGGGCCAAATCTTTTCTTACACTCAATTCATTTCACACGGGAGCGTTTCGTCAGTTTCTCTGCATAAAGTCTGAATTTATTCCAATTTTTACTGAACTTTTTTTTGCACGATTTGAAACAGTCACTCGCATCGTCCTCGCTCTCTTGCTTAGCTGACGTCTCACAAACGTTCCAGCTTTCAGGCTCCTGCAGAAACATGAGCAAATGATACATGTATAAAACACACATTCTGGCTATTTTAAGCCTCTAATATGTGTCAGCTCATTTGCATTTTTCCCTCATTGTTGTATTTTAAACCGTTCTTCTCAGTCATTATCTGTAAAACGCAGCAGCATGTGTGTTCTTGCGTCTGAAAGCTTGACTCATAGGCATTCGTTCTCTAAAAATAAATAGAAATACTCTTCAGGAGTAAGGCAGAGTGTGCTTTTAAGCAGATCAATACGTTAATATTAGGGAACGAGAAAGTGATTAAAGAATAAATTCAAAATTCTTTCCCCAACAGACAAGGTGGAACGTGATTTTTTGAGTTAAACCATCCGTGGCTCTCTGATTAAATTCTTGTTTTTTGTTCTTTATTTTCACTTCATCTTTTCTTCCCATTAGCTATTATTATTTAAGCTCCTACAGCTTTTATCTTTTAAATTTCACGCAAGTAGAAGTAGGGCAATTAAATTTGATTCCAAATTGTGTTGTAGTTGATCCACGTATTCTGGTTTTATGACCAAATGTGGAACGATTTTAGTCAAGATTCTGTTTCGTATAACAACTTCTCACAGTGGGATTATAATTTTAAACAGCGCTGCTGCAAATATCAAGCATGCAGTATGTTCAGTGTGTGTGTGTGTGTGTGTGTATTCTCACCCAGCTATAATGTAAAGTTGTTTTTTAAGGTGACTAGACTTTTCTTGGGTTTGTTTGCTGATCAACTAAGACAGTGTTACACTCAAAAAAATTTCCATTTTACCCGTTTGATATACGAGTCTGCCAGCAGGTTAATTGAGTTTTTCATTCATCCACTTTAAAAAAAGACAAGAAAGCTTTAAAAAGTGTGGTTTTGTTTGTGTATGAAGCTCAAATGTGAACTCTTGTTTTAGTACAACTCTTCCTCTGCTGCCATTCGTATTGCTTAGTGGTTTGTTTGCTAATTAGTGACCCCTGCTGATTGGGAGGAAAACAGCAGCAGTGAAGGTTAAAAGCTGCTAAATCTTATTTTTCACTTTGATCATGAGGATAATACTCTTGAAGAAAAAGATAAAAGTCAACTCAAGATTGTTATACGGATGTTGCTTTCTCATTCCTTCCTGCAGAATTCTCCCTTCTTTCTCCGCCCACCACTGCCGATATACGGAGAGTCGTGAGCATGGGTGCGTTTCAGGTGTCGCGCTCCATTCACTTGTTGGTGGTTCGGTTGCTCTAGCAGCTCCTTTCCTCTCCTCAACAGCCACGCTCCACCCACCACACTGATATCAGAATGGCACTTAGCACATCTGCTCTTTGCCTTTTTTTAAGTAGTTTATTTAAATTTTGCACTTAGGCCAAATGTTTTGCAATAGATGTGAGTCTGGGATTATAGATCGTCATTTCATTTCAACCATTTAAGACTTCAGTTGCACCTCTGGCTTTACTTGATCATTTAGAATATGCATTGGAGATCACTTAGCCTAGAAATCCAGACAGACCGTAGTACAAGAAAAAGGATTTTGCTCTGCTGGTCGGTCTAGCTACGCTCCATTGGACCCTCAGCAGGCCCAAACAGTCTTGTGCTCTATGGATTTGGTGGGCAGGATATTACAGCGACAGAGCGAAAAAGCAAAGATGGCAACGGCTCGTTTGAAACAGCTTGGGCATCAACTTTGTACTAAAGTCCTAAGTCATCATCACATACTGGTGAAATTACATCTCCGCATTTGACCCATCCCTGTGGTGGGGAGCGCTGTGACCGCGCTTGGGAACTATTTAGTGGTTTAACCCCCCAATCCAACCCCTTAGTGCTGAGTGTCAAGCGAGGAGGCATTGGGTCCCATTTTTTCAAAGTCTTTGGTATGACCCGACCGGGATTCGGACCCCGATCTCCCAGTCCCGGGGCGGACACTCTACCACTAGGCCACCGGAGCTGGTAATATATTTAGACTTGGTCTTTTCTTTGAGTCAAGAGCAGATCAAGGTACTTCAAGGGGAGCTAGAATGTAAACCAACATGTTCCTTGTTGTTGTTGAATAAGACAGCTTGGGTGGTCAACAGTAGCATGCCAAAAAGTCAAAGCCGTGTTTGACCTACTTTTTATGTAAATTAGAAAGTTTAAAAAGGCGAAAGAAAACCTCCTGTTCTGAGAAAGTCTTCCTTAACACGTCATAAGGGGGAGCCACGCCTCCTCAAACCTGCATGTGTCTGAGGCCTTCTGGGGAAACCAACCAATCAGCATGTCCTGGCCGAGTGGGAGGGGTCAACAGCTCTTTTCACTAGGGGTTTAGAATGGCCTGTATCAGGGCTCCTGGGACAGATGAAAGCCAAAAAAAATGTTCTTATGCTTTTTGGAGGCTCAAAGCTCTGTTTTAGATTGTTGATTCATTGCATTCTAGGACACCTTTAAATTTATTTAGAAAAAGGACGCATTTGTGTCTTATTCAAAAGGTTATGGCGAACTGCCCTGTTTACTGACATCCGTAGCGGTGAGTACGTCACGTTGTTCATTGTCCAATAGCATGTAGAGACAGTTTGAAAGACAACCATAGATCCCTCCCTACGACTGGGCTCTGTTTGTGGGTCGTGACCAAACTATATATTGACATAAAAAGGCTGGCTTGTCAGGCTAGGGATCACTCTTATCTACCACCACATGAAATTACAGCTCATTATCTGTAAAATTGACTGAGCTGTACCCATTTATGTCTTTGCCAAGACTGATTAGCAGCGGTGGCCATCTTGAATTGGGTTGACGCCAAAACTTGTAGACGTTTATCCAGTGATTACTTTCTTAGAATGTCTCGAGCAAGCTCACGCATGCATGGGAACACAAGGGAAAGTAAATACTAGAAACTACTTTTCCTTTAGGCACATGTATTCTAAGTGCTTCCTGACCATTCATTATTAGTCATACATGTTCGGCTACACCTTTTAGAAATAATCCAAAGGGTAACATTAATGAGCTACATGCACGTTGAGTCGTTTCAGAAGTGTTCTTCCCCAGCGAGCGCTCAGCCTGCCCTCCCTTCTGCTGTCATTAAATCCAGCACAAGCAGGCAGATTAATTCATGAGGTTTTCCAGCAGGAGAAAGGTTAACACAACAGGAATGAATCAGTTCGCCGTTGTTTCGTCACACTCCACTTTTGACGCTGCGATGATTCGACTGCCACTCAGAACGTGTCCTTTAGTCTTAATCAGAATGGGTTTATTTTCGTCCCACGAGCCGAGCGAAGACACTGTGGCATGTGACTATGCTGCATATGTCTGAATGTGATCAAGTGTATTTAATGTAGCCTCTAGCAGATGGTCCCACTGGTGATTTCATGCTGCTGTGTGCTTTGTCGTTATGTATTATAACCTAAAATCCATTTCTGTTCAATACCAGCAGAGTAAAATTTTGTCTAAATTCCCGTTTTTTCTTTCCTTCCATCATGTTTTTTCTTACAATCCCAATAGAATAGAAATGTTCACCTTGGATGCAAACGTCCAGATAGCCTCAGACGTCAGTGTTAACACGCACAAAAACCCTTCGGCCTTAAACTCTTGGCTGCTTTGAAGTTTTCCTGCGTTAGAATCACCTATTAGATCAAAATGGCCTCAACTAATGATTACTTTCATTTGATCTTCTTGAATCATCGTCTTCTTGCCTGAAATCTAATTTTATATCATCATCTCCATCTGCTAACGTTCACTTCACTATTAAATAAGGCAAACGCTTTTTTTAATGCTGGAATAAGATGTTATTCTGCAGTGTTTTTTATTTTGTGCCTCATGTTGGATCAAACTGGATTCTGAAAGTATTAAAGAAATGAATCATGTAGAATCAAGCTTGGTATTAAACTGAGCCAGCAGCTTATATGTTCCTATTGTTGTTTGCTTACTCAACCAGTTGTGTCTGAGTTTAAGAATTTAGTCTCCAGGCTGAAAGTCTGTTTTTTATTCAGCTGTTGCTTGTTTTAATTAGACTCCTGAAGAGCTGACGTTCACCCTCACTGAGTGTGTAGTTGAGTGTTTTGTCTGTAGGTGGCAACGCTGAGATGAAGTGCACTCAAATCTAGTCTTAATATAGTTTATTGGTGGAAATACTGGAAATTACAATTGTAGATATTTCTTTTGTGTTGGGTTGAGTTTTATAAATCAATTTAATCAGTTAATTAAGCATGTTATGATTTTTTTTGATCACTTGTGCATGTTTAGTCTTGCAGCCTAAGCTAAAAAGTTAAGCTAAGCTAAAAAGTTTAAAAAAATGTTTTTTTAATAGAAAAAAGAACAAAAGCCAAAGATTTTTTAAAAGTAAAGCATAAAAGCTAGAAGATTATAAAATGATAATAAAAAAAAACTCATACGAGTCAAAACTTAAAACTACACTACCTAGCTTGTTTGCAGATTCACCATAACAGCTTTAACGATTTCAAGTATATCTGTGAGGGCCCTTTAACACTTTTAACCTGAAACTGAAATATTTATTTGCTAATAAGAATTTAACAACAATGTATTAATCTGATCTATTTTATTATACAATTATAACAAGAATAAACTAATGGAGTTGGCCCTTACCACCTGTAGATCCTCCACCAGAGAGAAATAAACATGTATAGGACTGGATATAGCAGGTTTCTAATGAAGGTGCTAATCCTGAAGGCTTTAAGTGGTTTGATGTGAATTTGCCAATAGTCAGTGTGTTAAAGGGTTAATGATCAACCAAAGGGTGGACTGTAATGTTTTTGCATCTGTTTATCTGCAGTGTTGATGTTGGTAAATGAAACTTTCACAATGTAGTCAACAAACAAACATTTACAACAGATCAATGTTTAGAGTCAATAAAATAAAAATGGCCCCCACAGCCATCTGATGGTAGAAAAAGCAAAAAAATGAAAGTGTCAGTTTTACAGATGATGGACTAAAGTTTTTACTGTGGTACAAGCTGGAAGTCCACCCCATCACATAATTTGAGCAGTAATGTAAAAGGCCTTGCCATTGACTATTGCATTCATCCGTCTCAGCCTGCTAGCAAAGCATCTGGAGTCGTCCTAATTCAAGATGGCCACCGCAGCTTATTGGCGTTAGGGTTAGGGTTATGTTTGACCAACGCAGCTAGAAATCCACCATTTATTAACATACACTATACAACAATACATTCAGGTGTTCTAACGGATGAGCAGGTTTGGTGTGGAGACTGGTCTGACTTTGGGAACTGATTTAATAAGCAACTGAGAGCTACAAATTCTGAAATAACAGTCTAAAGTTCCCATAAACACCTAAATCTAGTGTTGAGCCTTCCTGGAAGAGTTTAGCTGTAGCTGCCGAGTGGGCCAACACTACGTTATTAAAGTTCATTAAAATACTTTTGGCAATATACTCTGCTCACAAAAATTAAAGGACCACTTTAAAGAAACACATTAGATCCATCAGATCTCAATATGAAGTTGGATATCTATACAAATAACGACAGGGCAATGTCTTAGGAACAAAAGGATGCCAAGTCTTTTAATGGAAATAAAAGTTTTCAGCCTACAGAGGGCTCAATTGTGTAGACACCCTAAAATCAGAGTGAAATGAAGATGTGGCAGGCTAGTCCATTATTTCACAAACTTAATTTCTGCAACTCAAAATGCTTTTCAGTATCTTGTGTGGCCCCCACGAGCTTGTGTGCATGCTTGACAACGTCGGGGCATGCTCCTAATGAGACAACGGATGGTGTCTTGTGGCATTTCCTCCCAGATCTGTGTGAGGGCATCCCTGAGCTCTTGTACAGTCTGAGGAGCAACCTGGCGCCGCCTAATGGACCGAAACATAATGTCCCACAGATGTTCTATTGGGTTTAAGTCAGGGGATCGTGAAGGCCATTCAATTGTTTCAATTCCTTCATCCTCCAGGTACTGCCTGCATACTCTTGCCACATGAGGCCGGGCATTGTCGTGCATTAGGAGAAAACCAGGACCTACTGCATCAGCGTAGGGTCTGACAAAGGGTTCAAGGATTTCATCTGGATACCTTATGGCAGTCAGAGCACCATTTCCTAGGCAGTAGAGGTCTGTGCGTCCCTCCATGGATATGCCTCCCCAGACCATCACTGACCCACCACCAAACCTGTCATGTTGAACGACGTTGCAGGCAGCATAACGTTCTCCTTGTCTTCTCCAGACTCTTTCACGTCTATCACAGGTGCTCAGGGTGAACCTGCTCTCGTCTGTAAAAAGTACAGGGCGCCAGTGGCGGACTTGCCAATTCTGGTGTTCTTGAGCAAATGCCAGTGGAGCTCTACGGTGCTGGGCAGTGAGCACAGGGCCCACTACAGGACGTCGGGCCCTCAGGCCATCTTCATGAAGTCTGTTCCTGATTGTTTGGGTAGAGACATTCACACCAGTGGCCCTCTGGAGGTCATTCTGTAGGGCACGAGCAGTGCTCAGCCTGTTCCGCCTTGCACAAAGGAGCAGGTATCGGTCCTGCTGATGGGTTGTGGACCTTCTACGGCCCTGTCCAGCTCTCCGAGAATAACCGCCAGTCTCCTGAAATCTCCTCCATGTTCTGGAGATTGTGCTGGGAGACACATTAAACCTTCTTGCTGCAGCACGTGTGGATGTGCCATCCTGGAGAAGTTGGACAACCTGTGCAACTTCTGTAGGGTTAAGGAATCGCCTCATGCTGCCAGTAGAGATAATTACTCAAGCCAAAACTAGCACGAGTGGAAAACCAGCCAAAAAAGATCAAGAGGGAGAAACTTGAAATGACCTCCACATGTTAAACCAGTCCTGTTTTGAGGGTTTTGTAATTGTTGCCACTTTAGTGCACCTGTCGTTAAGTCCATGAACACCAATACAGCTGAAAGTGATTAACAATGCCCTCAGCTGCTTAATCAACCAGAAAATTATCAGACAGGTTTAATTGATTTCATGCCAGGCCCAATAAAAACTTTCCTTTTCCTGTTCCTTTAATTTTTGTGAGCAGTGTAGTAGAAGATGATATAGTTTAAAATCATGAAAAGCTAGATCTCTGACTTAAGTTTGTATCATAACTCAAAGATTTGGTCTCGTTGGGTTTTGTTGGTAGGAATCCACTTTTCCAAAATTTGAGCTAACCAGTTTTACGAGTGAGACGACCGGTCTTCATGATGAAAGCAGTTTGGAATTGACTTTCTGCTGTAAACAAAAGCATTTTTCCCCTGTGAGGTATGAAGTGTCAGAGCAGTCATCTAGATTTACTGAAACTGCTCACCTGAACAGAGGAGTGACCCATCCATCTGATGTTGTTTTTCCTCCTTTTCTCCTCCACAGTTCTTTTTATTGTTATTAAGCCGCTCACAGCTCATCCATTCATCCGTCCATCCCTGTAACTGTGCCACTGCCTTTTGAAAGAGTGCCTATACATATATTATTCATCTGATTGACTCCCTCTAATTGCCTCACAAGTGGAAGAAATTAATCATTCCACAAATCCAGCCGTTTGCCTACTGCTCTGGGAGTTTTGGTGCTGTAGATGTAGGAGCATCGCGTTGGTCAGTGGAGCCAGTAAGAAAGGCGCTAGCGAAGAAGAAAACCACTGAAAACAAGCAAAGGCCACCCTGCTCACAGCCAAGAAAAAAAAATCAATGATGCTGGATATTCAACACTAGGCTGTGGTTTTTATGGTGGCCCATAAAAAGCCTATTGAAAAAGTATATATTGCATGAGATGATTTCTCTGAGGGTGAAATTGGATTAAGCCTGGTGTAAAACGGAGACTCTGGCCTTTTTCCTCCCGGCCTCTCCTCGACTCACACACCCCTCAACCATTAAACTCTATAGGAAGAGAAACCTAATTACATGGCTGGAAGTGGCCATAGTGAGCACTATTAAAAGGATCCAATTAAAGATTGTGCGGCGCTGGCAGCAGCTTTCTGGTGAGGGATTATTTGTGGAGGTGGTTTTTGATCTGTCAAACGGAGAGAGTTGGCCGAGGAATGGTGGATCGGTGGCAGTTGGGAGGGACTGGAGAAAAGTTGAGGGAAATTGGGCCTAAATTTAATGGACACTTGTGTCAAAAATAGAGAAGAAATGGTGTTGCGTGGGGGGTGGGTCGGGAAGGGAAGGAGGGTGAAGTTTTACTGTTTGATTTGATTTTAAATTCTGCAAAGGTCGGGTTTTTGTGCGAGTAACTGGACCGCTTCTGCAGATGAATTTACATTCAGCCTGCGCTTTCTGCTTTGCATTTCAGTTGACAAGCGTAAAATATGCTGGATTAATGGAGGACAAAGAACATGTTTTGTTTTTGTTTACAAACGCTGCTCAAAGATTCAGGAGGAACAAACAGGTTAGATAGACACAATTATTACTAAACAGGCTGAATTACAGTAAAACGTTGCTGCTGCTAAACAAAAGCAAGACAAATGTCAAGGACATATGGCGTTCAAGTCAGAACTTTTAATAACTTAACCAAAGAACAGGAAGTCCAAAGGAGACCAGACAGTGTTGAATGAGTTCTAACTTAAGGAGTGTATTAGCTTTAGGGGAGGTGATGGGTGAGCTTTTTAGGAATTAAGGAAGGAAAAGAAGGACATCAAGGTCCATTCCTTATCTAGTTACTTGCACATGACCAAGCTAATGGTCATTTAGTAAAATGTTGGGAACAGGTGTGAAATGGACAAAAATATCCCAAGATCCCTTGTTGTTTGATGTTAGAGCTGGCCTTTTAACCCCTAAACTTCCATACCAAAATAAAAGCACTTTGCATTTTTATTTATTTAGGCCATGTCCACACGTAGCCGTTTTTAAAAAAAAAACAACAAATATCCGCCATCCATCCATCCAGTTTCTTCCGCTTATCTGGAGTCGGGTCGCGGGGGCAGCAGCTTAATAAGGGAGGTCCAGACTTCCCTCTCCCAAGCCACTTGGGCCAGCTCCTCCGGGGAAATCCTAAGGTGTTCCCTGGCCAGCCAAGACCCTGGCCAGGGAACACCTTAGGCCAGCCAGCGTGTCCTGGGTCTTCCTTTGGGTCTCCACCCAGTTGGACGTGCCCGGAAAATCTCACCAGGGAAGCGTCCAGGAGGCATCCTAACCAGATGCCCGAGCCACCTCAACTGGCTCCTCTCGATGTGGAGGAGCAGCGGGTCTACTCCGAGCCCCTCCCGGATGACCGAGCTTCTCACCCTATCTCTAAGGGAGAGCCCAGACACCTTGCAGAGAAAACTCATTTCGGCCGCTTGTATCCGTGTTCTCGTTCTTTTGGTCTCTACCCAAAGCTCGTGACCATAGGTGAGGGTAGGAACGTAGATCGACCGGTAAATCGAGAGCTACACCTTGCAGCTCAGCTCTCTTCACCACGACAGACCGGTACAACGCCCCCAATATCCGCCCTCCCAAAAAATAGCGTCCACACCACCTCGTTTTTAGAAAAAAATCCATCCACACGTAACCGCATAAGTGCATTAAGCACATTCATAGGCATGCCAGACCTGTAGGTGGCAGATGTTCCCCGAATCCTATCCATTTCATCTTCTGCTCAACTTTAATGAAACATGACGCCTAGCTCGCTTGTGTGGACCGATAATGAGGTAGAATTGTTCTTAAATGTAGTTTTGGAGTATTTAAAAACAGACAAAAAAATGCTTGGACAATTGATAACGCGAGCATAGCTCTGAGGGCATCCATGTTGTAGTGTAAACACAGGTCGCACATGGGCCGTCAACATTTTTGTCGCAGACGGTGACGTGAAACCTAACACTCCGGTTACTTCTGTCCACACGGAAACGCTTAAAACGGAGAAAATGCAAATCTTCACTTTAGCTTGAGTTTTTAAAAAGTTTTGTTTTCGTTGCAGAAATCATGTGGATGACAAGCCGAATCGTAGAAAAATATCTTTGTTTTGGGAGATTCCCAGGCTACGTGTGGACAGGGCCTTAGAAGAAACGGTCCATATCATATAATTAAATTTTTTTTTAATTCAGTGACTAAATTCACTCTCCTAAGTATGTAAACCTGACAGGTAATGGGTGACGTAATCACCCTGTGTAAATGATGCAGACTCACTACTGATGCAACAATTACAAGAAGAAAACTACAAACATGGATCAGGAAACATACAACATGCACATACATAAATTATTTAGGCTTTTAGAGTAATTTTTGTGAGAATTTTTTTTTCCTGCCAAATCAAGTGACGTCAGAAAAGGGAGTCCTTTAAAGTGACAGTGTGTAGTTTTTACCATTAATCTCTGGAAATATCCATCAAAATGTTGTTGAAAATGAATAAAATTATGTCCAGTCGTTGAAAAATATTGGCGGCTTTGTAACATATAACCATAAAAATCAGGTCTGAAATACATAGGGTGCGAGTCTAAGTCTCTGGGGGACGCCATATTAGACGCCATGCTTCCTTCTGCGTGAGCCAGCTCGGGGTCCTGCGCCTGCTGATGACATCACACTAGATGATTAGCTGGACGTATGACTTATGGAAGTTACGTTACCACGTTGAAAACATTTAGGCAGTAAGAAACATGAATTTAATAACAAAACTGCTAAACTCTTTCCAAAACCTATGTGAAAGAACAGAATCGAAGAGATGCAATATATTTTGGTCACATGGTGTTGCTGTAGTTTGACGTCATCAGCAGGCGCAGGACCCCGAGCAGATCCGGAACGTACACTGCCAGAAAACCAGCATCAGCATTGCATTATCTCGATGGAATTAACTGGAGGACTATCGAAGTCTGAGGAGTCACGTCGAGGTCACGTGCTTTCTTCTCGACAGCTAACATTTACCGTAATGTTTTTTAAAACTAACGACGGTGACGGCGATATGGTGTAAAACTACACTGAAATGTATGTACTGCCCCCTATCGCCATGAAGCTACACATAGTCACTTTAAAAATCAAGTTCTCTCTTTTTCTCAACACATCTGCATTGGTCTCTAGTGTAAATATATGCCTTGTGAGTCTATTTCTGTGGGGAAAATGCTATTGTGCTCCTGTTTTGAGCTGAAGATGGCAGGCTTTAGAGTCTTATTTCATATTTGGACCTCTAATTGGCTAACAACAACATGACTCTACTCCGCATGCTTTGCAAATTCAATGTTTTATCTCCACAAATAACACAAGCCTGAAGGAGTTCTGCTGTGTGTTGGAGTAGCTAATGCTAACGGTTAGCTTCTACTAGCCCAGACGTTCTCTGCTGTTTCCTGGACGCTAAACCAGCAACAGCCTTCCCCGTCATGAGTCAAGATGGGTGAGTCCATGAATGCTAACTTGACATTATGACGTTCAAATGTCACTGGCTTTTCTAATCTGAGCGTTTCCGCGTCTTTTTTCTGTCGGTGGCTGTTGCAATGGGCGTAGGACACAATTTTCACGTTTAGCCTGCATGTTAAACTCAGAGTGACAGATGTTGTTTCAAAAAGAACAAGTAAAAATGGTTTCTCAGTGAACTTGACCCTTAACCGCAATTTTTCCCTGCCAGTTACACACACACACACACACACACATCGTTGTTGTCATGGCAACCAACTGAGAGACAGCTTCTTAGGCCCATAGAGCACAGGTGCATCAGGAACATCAACAAAAGCA
Organism: Aphyosemion australe; assembly: GCA_006937985.1. Classification (NCBI taxonomy): domain Eukaryota; kingdom Metazoa; phylum Chordata; class Actinopteri; order Cyprinodontiformes; family Nothobranchiidae; genus Aphyosemion; species Aphyosemion australe. The sequence continues at coordinate 1,599,348 of SSNS01000001.1, forward strand.
CCCAAACATTCCCGAACACAGAGAAGAAACAAAGGAAAAAGAAAGTCAGGATCTCGCAAAACAAATTCAGTATCTAAACAAAACACATTTTTCCTTTGACCCCTGAGGGACTCCATATAAATCTGTCAGGAGAAAACAAAACATCTTCTGAATTCCGCTGCTGTTTCGCTGCTCTCTGTAGATCAAACCGTAAAGCCCGGCGTCTACACATCTCACTTTCACTCTGTGAGCCGCTGCAGGTCCAGCATCATGAAACGGGAGCGGAGGTGATGGCACCGTGAGATAGCTCGCCCTCTGGGATTAAAAGGCCAACATGTCTCCATATGAAATGATTACCACCATGTGGAGCGCCGTGATTATTCCAGCCACCGTGACCCACCAGGCCGGTCGGTTCATATCCTTCGCCCCATCCAAAAGGGGTTACACACAAATTGGCTGTCAACGTGGCACCTGTTCACACCAGAGAGGGATGAAACGCGGTTTGATGGGATGCGTGTTTTTTGTGCTGCGGCCGCCCTGAGCCCTCTGGATAAGCAGTCATGACGGGTGCTAGATATGAATAAAAGCTTGGCGGGCCGTCCCGACGGATCATGTCATTGTTTGTCGCTGTAATGTGCTCGAGCCAGCGCGGCCCTGGCGGAGGGGGATTAGGCTGACGCTGCAGCACGTTCACATTTCTGATCACTCTACACACACACACACACACACACACAGATACTGAAAAGCACACACCTCAGGGCCACAAATGAATGACATCAGCTTTCCACTAATCTCTGCATATCTCCTCCTTTTGCCTCTTCAACCTGTGTGTGTGTGTGTGTGTGTGTGTGTGTGTGTGTGTGTGTGTGTGTGTGTGTGTGTGTGTGTGTGTGTGTGTGTGTGTGTGTGTGTGTGTGTGTGTGTGTGTGCGTGTGCTTACGGGAGCATGTGCTGCAGAAGTACATGGCGCTTTTTGTGTTTTTGGTGGATTTGTTTGGATTAAAGTTGGACGGCGTGAACGCTCTCTCAGCTGCTGCCTGTTGGGGATCTCCTCTGTGAGTTTTTTTCGTCTACATTTCAACGCTCTACCCCCCACCCCACCCCCCCACCCCCCCGCAAACATGACGGCTTTGATCCCCTGGAAGATGTGATCTGGAACAAGAGCAAAGACAGTCTCCTTCAGTGGATGAATGAGAGAAGAAATAAAAGAAGCCTGAGTTGCCATAAAGGGATTTACGTTTGTTTTTACCAAAGATGGTGAGAGAGGGGAGGGGGCGATCAACAATAGAGGAACTCGCTCTGATTCGATTCTCAACGATAACTGATTTCCCGATGACATCCTTTGGCTCGGGTAGGTTGTTTTTACACATCTGGTGATCCGTCAGCATCACAGAACCTGTTGTGGGTTTGAAGCTGGAGGCTCCAAACGGCATCATGTCTGGTCTGTTTATTGGATTTATGAGCAAGTAGATGATATCACATGGTTTTACTCCAACGAGTTAAAACTCCCTTAAAACTGGCAATCCCATTGGAGCTAAAATCGGGAAAACAGGCATAAAAATAGAGCTCAGATTCAAGGATTTACAGGAAAATAGACATCAGAAAGTCAAGATGTCTTAGAATAAAAAGATTCTTTATGTGTAGGAAAGCTTTTAAACGTTAAAGAAACTTGGATGCTTTTGCAACTTAAGTGAAATTTTAATTATGCAAACTTTAAATTACATCTAAATTCAGCCTTAAGAGCAAAAAATCAACAGGGAACTTTGAACATTCAAGTTGCTGCAAAGTGAACTGCTGAGTTTATCATCTTTTTCAGCTTTACGTGTAAATGATTCCTACTGTATTTAGCTGCATTTGAAGCATTTTCAACCCATTCAACCACATTTTACTGGGCATTACTTCATCTTATCATGCCTATTTTAGATGCTCCTGAGACTGAAATAACCACATTTTAGGCTGGATTACTTTTTACACAAACTTGCAAAAACAGTTTATTTTTGCCCTGTTTGCAGCTTCTGGGGAGTATTTGTTAAAGCCACAATGTGTAATATTTTTACCTGTTTACTACCAAATTCTGTGTATCCAGTGCACAAACTTGTCCTTTTTCATTAATATTTCTCACCAACATCAATTCTAAATATTCCTCTCAGCTTCAAATTTTACATTTTTAATACATAAATTGTGGTCGACGCTCCATGGTCATCCTCCATCTTGAAATACGGTAGCTATTTAGGGACATACGAGCTCTGAGTTACGCGTTTGCACTATGACTGTAACCTGAAAGAAACAGCAGAGGGCAGCAGTGCGCCGTGGAAGCATGGCGTCTGACAATTCAACTAAGAAGAGACGAGACTAGCTGTTACACTGTTGCTGGACTTTGTTAGTTTGAATAACAAACAATGAAATCAAAAGACACATCAAATATGTCAGGTCTTATTGATTTCCAACACTCTGCAGCCGCATATGATGAGAACCCCGCCCGCAACAGCTAGACACCAGCCTCTAAGTGTTTTTATGACTCACCTCAGCTGATCTTTTCTTCATAATAAAGCTCCCAATCCGGTCCCAACGTATAAGTTCCAAAGTCCTTCTTCAAGAAAGCTCCTACTATTAAAGTCTCCTCTCTTACCGCAGCCTGCCGTGTCTCTCCCAACGGTGGTCCGCTAGCCGGTAGCCATGTTAGCATTAGTTACCGGTAGTTTATTTCCACAGCGTGTCCCCAGCTCCAGCCAAACCTCATCGGCTATCCGATCGCTAAACAGACAGTGGTTGATGTTAGCTCCATCTCGATCCTCATTGCGGCGCACACCGATCAGCTGATGGCTAACCGGCAGACTCTTGTTTACTCCGCTGCTCTGATCCACATGACACCGGACGCCACAGCTGATGCCACCCCTCCTCCGTGTGTGAATCGGTGACAGATAGCTATGCTAGCTTCCTTCAGGACTGGTAGGTTGATACAACAGCTAACAGCAGTGTTTCCCCTAGAAATGTTCACAGCCGTGATGTTTGTTGACTAAGGGGGGTGTAGGATAGCGCCGCCTCGCCGCGCGGGGGGAGGGGGGTGCGCGCGCATCGTCTCCGCGGGGGGGGGGGGGGGGGG
>SSNS01000001.1:1602499-1673076 GCA_006937985.1 Aphyosemion australe
GGGGGGGTGCGCGCGCATCGTCTTGTCGGGGGAGGGGGGGCTACGTGTGGCATTATGCATTAAGACTGAACACTCATTAAAAAATGTTTTTTACCTGCTTGAGTAGTTATATGATTTGTGTGGGTTAGGCTACAGAGACTGGAAATAAATCAATCTCATGCTTTTTTATAAAAAAACGAACCAGATAGCTGGAGTGAATGCTGGAGTTGTTGCCTTTTTGAGTGGGCCACCGTAGCTGCAATACTTACTCGAAACTGCATGGCGCTAAAGAGTCGCAGTTTTTACCATGATTTCTATGAATATCACTGATAGGGCCTTTAAGAAGCACGCTTAAATAATTCACATTCAGGAGTGTTTTAAAATTTTTGAGTAAATTTAGGTCCAAGGATATTATTACTGCTTTATTTGTCCAAGAATATGCTCAGTGTTGTACAGGAAGTGGTTGTTTGCCCAGAGCAGGGGTCAGCAACCCAAAATGTTCAAAGAGCCATATTGGACCAAAAAACAAAAAACAAATCTGTCTGGAGCCGCAAAAAATGAAAAGCCTTATATGAGCCTTATATGAAGGCAACACAGGTTGTAAGTGTATATAGTTATATTAGCCTATTATCAACATGACTAAGTAGGCTACAAATACATAATGAGCATTCATGATTAAATGTTTATTTTCCTGCAGCGCATCCTGGAGAGAACAACACACCACGTGACTGCTGTACGATATTTGGTGCTTTAAGGTTAACTTCCATTACAATATTAATCAGTGGGATTAATCTGATCATTTCTTCTTGCGGCCCATCACAGCTCACATACCTGCATAACAGCGCTGTCTGTTTGATATCGATCTCATCACACGACTCATCACAGGTAGTTGAGGACGCTGGAGCTGAATTAATGTCTCTGATTTGCTGATTGGTGACGTCGCCTGTCGTTTTAATGGTCCTTGTCTTTGTGGAGAGAGGAATGTCTTTAATTTTCTGGATTACCTCGGTTTTGTTTTTGAAGTCTGAAATAGGTGCTCTGATATTTTGATGAATGAATCCTTCATGTAATCACCATCCGTGAACAGTTTTCCCTGCTTTTATCTCTCAGGTTGCAACAAAACTTGCAGCAGTAGTGGAGTTTGGAGATGTAATCCACTTCTTAAATCTACTTTTGCGCTCTGCAAATTTCTCCAGAAGTAGCCTACTGCAATTGCACGTTTTCGTTCACTCCTAAGTGGGTAGTCGGCTGCAAATTTAGCATGCCTTCCCAGGAAATGTCTTTTCAAATTATGGGCTCGACACACGGGAGGCGACAAACGACCGCAATCAGTGAAACTCATTGCTATCGCTTTTCTAACCTGACACACGGGAGGCGACATGCGGCAGCGGCGACATGCGGCAGCGGCAAAAGCCAGCGACGCCTCTGTTCCAGGGCGAATAGCGAGTCTTCCGTTGTTTTGATTGGCTGTCAGATTGGAAGGAATTTTGGGTTATTTAAGCAGCTCCGAGTTGAAAAAGCGGTAGATATGAAGTCTCACAAGGTTTTGCTAGAGTTAAGTTAAGTCTTGTAAAGCTCTGGGACGTCAGACATGGCAAGTATTAAAGTTTCCTCCATGTTTACCCAGAGATGTACTGAGAAGCATCCTGTCCCCTCATTGGTCAGTCAATGAAACCTCCGCTGATTGGTCCTTGTCTGAGCGACAGCGGTGAAAAGTTGAAGTTTTTCCAGGTAATCCTTCCACGTCGACAATAAAAGCAAATAATTCGGTCCATTCTTCCTTGAATCTTCTGTTCTCATCAGCTATCTTTCTCTTTTTCCCTTTGGGATCCACGGTCCTGACACACCCGCTGGTTTGTTTACATCCATCTGCCTGGCACGGCGCCTTGCTGAAACGTGTGTCGCATGCTATGACGCAAATTTTCGTTGACTGAAATGTAATATTTATTATGCACATTTTTACAGCATTGGAAAACGTTAAGAATGTTTGTCCTACAGAAACCATATTAAAACAAAAATATATCCCCCATCCATTTTCATACATTTGTGAAGAAGCTCCAGGGAGCCACTAGGGGTCGCTAAAAGAGCCGCATGCGGCTCCAGAGCCGCAGGTTGCTGACCCCTGGCCCAGAGCTAGCATATAACTGTTTCAGTCATAACAAAATAAATAGTATTATGTATTCCCCTTCCCCATACGGTCATCATCATCATCTCTGGTGTCATTAAAGGCACACTTGGGAGTTTTGGCTTGTTTTTAGCACCCCCTAGTGTCAGTTAGGGAAAGCAAAAGTGAAACATATCTCTTCGGTGTGCATTCGTCTTTTTAACACCTTAATCTAACTGCTGAAATGTCTCCTCAGCCTTCATTAGTGTCTACAGGAGCGGTTCATCACTAAATCAAACACATCAGCTGTGTTCATGATCTAAAACATGCAGGAAACATGCTGGAAGCAGACTGCAGCACCAGGCATGTCAGCTCCACTTTACTAAGTCCAACAGGTACCGGACCGCCACTCTGAAGTTGCAAGTGTGGTATTCTGGCCACAGAGGGTGGTGGGGGTCTGAATGATGTTTCATTAACCCTGTAAAGGGTCATTTTAGCACAAACTGGCTCAAGAAAACGATTTAAAAATATGAAAAAGTTTCCTAGTATGCCTTTAAAAGCCCCTCCTGGAGGGCAGAGGCACAAACAGGAATCAGGGGTAGGCCGGCCAAGGGCCAACAAGCTGGGATTGTGTGGCTTTGTCTGATCTATCCCACATTACTGGCTGTCAATAAGAAACAAAACAACACACCCATTCTCACTCAACTTGAATAAACCTGAGAATCTAATTTAGTGGGACACAAAAACATCACAGATTAGATTTTTTTTTCTCATTTAAATCCAGCAGAGCGACTCTCTTAACTCATCTTTGCCAGCTAGAAACATCGATCTAATTAGACTGCAGCGTGGCAATATTAGCGTTCCTCTTTAGCTCAGCGAAAACAGCAGCCTCCTCCGCACTGGCCGCTCGCGCTACTTTATTACTCCTTAAATGATACGTAATCACAGTTTATTAAGATCCCGCTCTATATCATCAGGGAAAACAGTGAATAAGCACATCGCTAAAGGCAAAGTGCAGTGAAAGCAGCTTTCTGTGGTGCGCTGCCACAATTTGCTGTCCTTCATCAGTCCGTTTTGCCCACAGGCTGCAGGCTGAATGAGAAACTAATCCATCTCACTAATGCAAGGGCATTACAGCTGCCCGTCACTTCCTAATTGACTAATGGCTGGATTAGAATGGCTACAATAGGCCCGGCTGACACCTTCAGGGTTTTAGGGTGTAAAAGAGCACAACCTGCCTGGAAGTATTGTCCACAAACCAACTTAAAAACAGCACAGCTAGAGACGTTAATAAGCTAAATAATCCTGATCTCTTAATGCGGCTGAACCTGACTGATTTGTAACTTTATTTTGCTTTACTAGATTTAGTTACATGGAAAAATCCAGGAATATGGATAGACAAGTGGAGTGATAATTAAACGGATGTAGAAAGTTGCTTTTTTTATGGAAGAAATACAGAACCACCAGATAGTGACTTTTTTTAGACTTTGAATTTTTGACACTGAATTTTTATTCTGTGAAATTATCCATCCATCCATCCATTTTCTTCCGCTTATCCGGAGTCGGGTCGCGGGGGCAGCAGCTTAAGGAGGGAAGCCCAGACCTCCCTCTCTCCAGCCACTTGGGCCTAGCCTGGCAAGCCATCCTATATATGTGAATATATAGTCTGGCCACGAACCATTGACGGCTCTCAGTCGTGAGGCAGGATCTACGGTTGTCTTTCAAAATGTCTGCACGCAATTGGATAGCGCTAGGACCAATCAGAGTGACGAACAACGTGACGTAATCACAGCGACGGAAAAGCGGGAGGCAGCAATGGTGTCTAAGTATATCAGACAGACTTACGCATGTTGGAGTCTAAATAATCCAATGTTGATGACAAAGCCGTTTCAAATGAACGTGGTTCCTGCGTGGCCGCCATGTTGCATGGGTTCGCAACCGCAGCTCTGACGTCATCGGTTACTCCCGCTCTGTGATTGGCCCAAAATATAGAGCGCTGTGATTGGCCCAACCAAAACTATAGCGAGCTGTGATTGGACAGCCACAGCAGCGGATCAGGCTGCGAGGGTTCCAATGAAGCGTGCCTAGACCAAACTCTGCAAAGCAAGAATTTGGTCTAGTTCAGGGGTTCCCAATTTTTTTTCTTTGAGGATCCCCTTTCCCGTGCCCAAGACAAGCCAGGACCCCCATCTTCTACACACATAAACACATTAAATGTGATCATTTACTAACTTTATACAGATATGCAGAGTTATAACTTTTATATGGAGTTCTAATTATACTGTAGGGTGTGTTATTGAGATTTTATAAATGTAATTTTTACAAATAAAATCTTGCTAACCTCAGCAAAGACACAATTGTGGGGACCCCCTGCAATCTTGTGGGGACCCCCTTGGGGGTCCCGACCCCCAATTTGGGAACCCCTGGTCTAGTTCACTAGGCTAACTTGGGCCAGCTCCTCCGGGGGAATCCCAAGGTGTTCCCGGCCAGCTGAGAGACATAATCCCTCCAGCGTGTCCTGGGCCATCCCAGTTGGATGTGCCCTAACCCTAACCCTGAGCCACCCCAACTGGCTCCTCTCAATGTGGAGGAGCAGCAGATCTACTCTGAGCCCCTCCCGGATGACCAAGCTTCTCACCCTATCTCTAATGGAGAGTCCAGCCACCCTGCAGAGAAAACTCATTTCAGCCGCTCATATCCGTGATCTCGTTCTTTCAGTCACTACTCAAAGCTCATGACCATAGGTTTTATTTATATTTGAATTTTGTTTTAACCTAAAATACACCAGCAAAATTTTCGTCTGTAAAAACTCAACTCCAGACTTTCCAGTTTATTTATTTTTTAAATGTCTAAGACAGATTTTAAATCTCTGCACGCAAACTTTCAAGAAGGGAAAAAAAATGAAATAATAAATGGTCTGTATTTATATAGCACCTTTTAGGGTTCTACAACCCCCCAAGGTGCTTTACAACACAATCAGTCATCCACCCATTCACACACACATTCACACGCTGGTGATGATGAGCTACAATGTAGCCACAGCTGCCCTGGGGCGCACTGACGGAGGCTGCCGAACACTGGCACCACCGGCGGTCCCTCCGACCACCACCAGCAGGCAAGGTGGGTTAAGTGTCTTGCTTAAGGACACAACAGCAGCATTCCCTGCCGGGATAGATCCTACAACCCTCCGACTGCTGGACAACCCGTTCTACCTCCTGAGCTGCTGCTGCCCTAAAAAAACAGAAAATTGACTAATGGGAATGTAATTTGATCATTCATCCAGTAGTTCTGACAACTTCTCCGACTGGAAAAGCATTACTAGGAACGGATAGTTGTCGTGGCAACCGGTACAATTAATTTAATTCAGCATATTCAAATCAGAGGCTGTTTTGTACAAATCCAGCTGCTTCAAGTTTTTTTTATTTTTTAGCGAACCAGGACAGAGCGACCTTGGAGAGAGGAGACTCGCGTTCCTTCTGCAGCGTCCATGTTTTATTCTCGCTAAAATGTTTGAATTTAAATCAATGATTAGCTTAAATCACATCACAGCTGATTAGTCATGCGTTCTGGACTTTACTTTATGCTCGTGTCTCACGCACATTCTGCTCAACACGTTGAGATGAATTAAAAACAAAAGTTTGTGTCACACCACGTAGTCCCTTTTGTTTTTGCACTTCAAACTATGCAGCTGTTTGAGAAATGGGATTAGTCTGAATGCCCGTGGTCTAATCTTTCCCTCAGGCTCCATGTGCACACTTTGTCTCCGTATCGTGGATGCGCTGTGCAATCTCTGCCTGTGATGCTTCAGGATATTCAAAGGCTATAAATCCCAGCTTTCAGATAGAGGCCAATCGTTTTCTTGCTTTCCAGAGATGCCGAGGCCTCTCGCCGAACCTCTCCACGTTGCCCTGCAGTAGACCTGCAACCGGGAAGCACAACACAGAGCACGTCGTGCATTTATTCTGTTGTTTATTTTATTAACAAAGCGTTTGCTGAGAGCGATGCTAATGCTGCAGCAGGAGCCTCAGCGTGAACCAGGTGTTAGCTGTGACGAGGGCATGGAGGGGGGGTAGCTCCACGATCAAGTGCGCTCGGCTTGTAGCCTGGCGTTGTAGAGTTGAACCCTTGCTTGTGAGAATGCTCCAGAGCAGCAGGGTGGCCGTGGGCTACGAGCGCCGCCGCCCACGCTACAATCATCCATTACTGTTTTCATTCACCTTCAATAACAGAGTCCCTCTCTTCCCTGCATTTCCTCCTTCTGTGTTTGTTTCCACGCATCCCAAGATATCCGACCATGTCCATGAACCGCTGTTTACTCCTGCAGTTTTCATCCTCGTCTGTTTGCTCTGCAGCCTTTGAAGTGTGGAAGCGTAAAGGTGGTTTTATGCTTTTTGTTTAATGGAGCTCAGAAGTGCTGCTGTGGCTGCGTTGGGTGTTTGAATTAATCATAGCTTATCCTGTCATTTTTTAATCTTTTTAAAGCACCAGTGAGCTAAATCCTGCTTTATCAGACCACATCAGGCTTTAATTAGAAAGTGCACCACAAGTTTAAAAAACTGAGTTCATTCATCTATCCATGTTTCTGTATGTAACTGCATCACTTTGAGTTATGATTGTTTCAGCTGTTTTCTACTGTTATAAACGTTACATCTAGTACCAGGTTGGACCCCTTTTACCTTCACAACTTAAATCTTAGATTCAACAAGGTGTTGGAAACATTCCTCAGAGGTTCTGGTCCATACTGACATGACAGCATCACACAGCTCCATCCATGACGAGAACCTCCCGTTCCACCACATCCCAAAGGTTCTGGACTGGACTGAGATCTGGTGACTGTGGAGGCTGTTGGGGTCCAGTAAACTCATGGTCATGTTCTAGAAACCAGTTAGAGATGTTTTGAGCTTTATGACATGGTGCATGATTCTGATGGAAGTAGCCATCAGAAGATGGGGCCATGTGGTCATAAAGGGATGGATGTGGTCAGCAACAATGCTCAGGTAGGCTCAGGTGGGACCACAACACCACACCAATACACCACCAACAGGATCCTGAAGCATTGATGCCAGGATGGATCCATGTTTTCATGTTGGTGACAACAAATTCTGACCCAACATCTGAAATCCAGACTCATCAGACCAGGAAAAGTTTCTCCCGTCTCCTCTGGTTCTGGTGATCCTGTGTGAATCATAATCTCAGTTTCCTGTTCTTAGCTGACAGGAGAGACACCTGGTGTGTTCTCCTGCTGCTGGAGTCCATCTGGACAGATGTTTATGCTAATAAGGAACTAAACGGGTGTAACGAGTGAAGTGATCTTTCAGGAAATGTACAACTTCCATCTACTTTAAACAGAATCATTTCCATCAAACTGATGTACTGAATCAAGAAGCTGACATGTATTTTCTGTTTTCAGTTATTTTAGAAACTCATCTGTGACTGAAATACTCATCTCGTGCCAACTATCATCTTTAAAAAGGAAAAAGTGTCTTGAACATTCCACGTGCCTCTAAAGGTCTTGACATGTTTTAGATTTGGCTGTTTTCACTCAATAATTGTTACTTTTCAGGTATTTTTCTCTGTTCGGCTCAGAGCTGCTTTCAGTGAGATTCCTGCTTTGACCCAGAAAATAGAAAAACCTGAAGAGACATGAGAGTTAGTTAGCGTCACAGAAACATGGCCATGCACATTGAGTCAGAAACTGATTGGCACTTTGGTCGCCCCCTTTTTAAAAATTACCACCCCAGAGTCGTCACGACTAAAACGTGCTGCTAAATATAGTTCTGGCTCATCAAAGGCTATTTTGTCGCGTGTGTGTGTGTGTGCGTGTGCGTGTGTGCGTGTGTGTGCGTGTGTGTTTGTTTGCTGCCTCCATCAGGAGTTCTGGTGCTGAGGAAGGCTAATCTGGGGAGCACATAAACCTCCTCCCCCACGCAGACAGCCTCATCAAGAAGCTTTCCCCTGGAGAGCAAAGATTTTAAACAATCACGGCTTCATGGGGCTCGTTTGTCTTCACAGATCACTCTGAGAGTTCTAGTTTCACTTTAAGTTTAAATCTATTTGTGCTGATAAACTGTCTCCATCACTGGATTTAGTTCATTCACAAAAGCAACAGTTCTTTTTTCCTTTTTTTGGTAAATTAAAAAGGATGGACATCTAGTTCGGTGGCCTGTTTCATAACTAATGATGGTGTCAGGACGTTATTATGATGTTGGCCACCTTCTGCTGTTGTTAGGCAGGAATAATGAAGCAGGTTGGAGTTTGTAGTCCATCTTTTACAGGTTAAAGAGGTGTTCGCCCCCCACACTGAAGAGTGGAGCTGATGAATACTGAGTTGGACAAAATTAAGTTTCAAACCGTTTCCTGATCTAACTTTGTTGACATTAAGTCATCTAAAATGAAACTTTTTTTTTTCAACTTCAGTATGTTCATTTGAGGAAAGGAACGAGCTACATTATTTAACAACCGAACTAAATTTAGCCAAAGTTTTTCCAAAGTGCTAGTTTTCATCAGCCTGATGCTGTTAGCCATCCATCATTTTTAATGGCTTCCCTCCACTTTAACTGTGAGCGACTGACAAAAAAACCAGGATGGTTGGAAAGTTTTTTACTGCTCTCGGAAACATTTTTGAGAAAGAACCCGTGTCCTACTTTAGGCCCCGTGACAACCGATCCGTGTTTGAATGATGACATGAACACGCTGACTAAAATATGACACCTTGTTTCAAAAGTTGTTGTGAAAAATGCTTTAAGGTTTTATATGTAAACATATAATCTGAACAAGTCCTGAAATCAAATCAATTAAAGTTCAGATTGAGTTGATTTCCACTCCTGCAGGACCTCATGTTCTGTAAAAATGGAATGCAGCTTTTTTGTACATCTTTATACTGTGTGTGTATATATTAGGGGTGGGACTCGATTAAAAAAATTTATCTAATTAATTAGAGGCTTTGTAATTAATTAATCTTGATTAATCGCATTTTAATCCTTCAAGAAAATTTTTTTCAAATTAAAAATAACGAGACAGAGAATCAAATAGTCACTGACATTATTATTGTAATTTCTAATCTTTTAATTTCTAAAAAAAAAAGCTTTAAAATTGTATTTCAATTCAAAACAGGAGAAAAATATATATGTATATCACTGGCAAAAATAGGATAGACCTATATATATATATGGTTATTCAAGTATTTTTATTAATTGACCAGCCTAAAGAGGACATATTATGCTAAACTAATTTATTGCATCCTTTTGAGCTGGCATGTTGGTTTCTACTGCCTCTGTAAAAACTCCTAAAACCATCCATCCATTTTCTGTCAGACATTTTGGTTTTAGGATCATATTTTCTACGAACCTTTATAAAACGTCCTTTATTGTGATGTCAAAATTTCTTTAATCCTGTTAGCATAGCACCACCCCTCACCTGTCGACGCTAGAGGAGCAGCGGCTCTACTCCAGGCCCCTCCTAGATATCTCATAGCAGCCAATCAGGAGCGGGTGGGTGTGGCCAGCAGCTGTTTATTTGCATTAAAGTGACAGAGCCCTAAAACGGCTCATTCTGGAGGGTACTGAAATTTAGTAGGGGTGTAATGATTCACTCAAGCCACATTTCAATTTGATTGCCGATTTTAAGTTCACGATTACGATTTTTTACAATTTTTCACGACAAAATGAATTTCAGTTATTTTATGGCAAAGTAAATTATTTTTTTACAATTACCCCTTAGTCCATATTTCAACATATAGCTTTCAATTGTCTTACTAACAAAACTGAACAAAGTAATAGTGGTAATTAAAGATGATATGGAAATGATCACAAATCTTTTTATGCTCAAAAAGCTTTTATTTATTTTGAATGTCATCTGCATTTATGTCTCTGGCAGGCCGATGTGAATTGATTTTCTTTTTTTCTACAACGGTGGATATTTAAACTAGTTAGCACCGATTTTAAATCGATTCTCGAAGCATCGTTACAACCCTAAAATTTAGTGATGTGAGGTTCACGAACGAATTGAATCTTTTGAACGACTTTTTAAAGTGAACGAGTCCTTGTAGAGAACTGTTCATCCTGTCTTCCACAGGCATCAGCAGAACGCTAAACACCCCCCTCACTCTCACTTTGCTTCATTCAAAAGAGCCAGTCTTTTGAACGAGTCGTTGAGGTAAACGGCTCTTGAATGAACAGCTACCTTCAAAAAGCCAAAAGTCCCATCACTACTAAAATTGTCAATAATTAAGCTGCTGAAATAGTTTTATATGAGAGGAATTTAGTGAAAAGAACTTCACGAGCATGTTTGGTATGGACCATAGAACTATTATAACTTGCTTTAAAATTCCGTCCCCTTTAACGCTGTCAGAAATAGTTCTGTTTTCATCCTCGGCCTTATTTCTCACCCTCAAGCATCTGTCCAGTTAACGTAGACACGGTTGTTCAAATCTGGAAGCTGGAAGGTTAAAAACACATAAAGCTTTTATGCAATTTATAAGAGAAATGTTATAAAAGCATCCAAAACAGCTCCTTGTGAACCTCAGGAGGATTTCAGCCTTTTATTCTGTACACCGAAGCCTTTAGGGGAGGAAAGACGAGGACAGACAGCTGATTCAGTCTCTTTTCTCCCTATTTCTGTAGCGAACCAAGGAAAACAATTTCACCCTGTCTGGTTCTTAAGTGAACCTATTTTCCCTTCTTACTTCAGTAAAGTGTTTCTGTTTTTACAGTCAAATGTGCAAAAATCAGCATTTATAGTCAAACTTCTCCTCAGGCAGGATTCCAAGTGTTTGTGTTAAAGCAGTAGTGATGTCAGCTGGCTTTATGGAACGTAGAATCCCCTCAAACCTACTATCAGGGTTGATAAATGGTGCGGCAGTTTGCTACGAGCTTTAACGCACACACACACACACATGGATCCTGTTTACAGTATGACAGAGTGAGGGTCTAAGGAGTTTGAGTTGGAACAATGTTCTCGATGTGGGAACCCATTCGGCTCCTCTAGGGTAGAAAACGCTGCCTGTTATCACAGCTGGGATCAGTTTGAACAAGTTTAATTAGCACACTGTGATGAAAAAGGGTTCAGGGAGTCATTTGTGGTGCCGTTTTACAGCGTAAACACTTCCACACACTGATTCTTAGCATAATTATAATAATTGTCACGTCTGTAATCTTAAAATGTTGCTATTTAACAATGAAATGCCGTTTATGTATTTTGTTTTTGCACAAGTCGTCTCGTTTAGCCCTCACCTTTCCCAGCTTTAACTCGTCTCTCCTTCCTTTCAGGCACCACCAGGCAGCCCAGGGAGGGAGAGGTCCCGGGCGTGGATTATAATTTCGTGACCGTTGACCGGTTTGTGGAGCTGGAGAAAAACGGAGCCCTGCTGGAGAGTGGAACATATGAAGGTAGAGGATTTATCCTTCCAGAATGAAACGCAGCAGGTGTTTTTATCTGCGTGAGCGGCAGCCGTTAGAACAAAGGCTTATCGCTCCGCGTCCACGCGCCGCTCTCGAGTGGGAGTCCATCTTTTAGCTCAGTGGAGAAGCGAGTGTCATTAGTTGTGAAGGACTCTCAAAGGAATCTTCCGTAAATCGAGGGAAAAACTCACATAAACTCTTGTGTGGTTTAGTCCTTGAATATGAACTCTTCTCTTTTATATTTGTAGTGTTCCATGTTTAACTAGTGTGGGACGCTGTAACAGAGGCACTTTGTGTCTGTGTCTGTGAAAAGTGCTTTAGAAAAAAACTACTTCTGCTTCTACTACTACTACTACTACTCCTCATCCTTCTTCTACTACTACTACTACTTCTTATTCTTATTCTCCTCCTCCTTCTTCTTCTTCTGCTTCTTCTACTACTACTCATTCTTCTTCATCTTCTTCAGTTTCCCAGTCAGAAATTATTTTCTCTCCTGTGGTTCAGATTTTTTTACTTTCTCACCAAATGCCTTTCCTAGTCGGCCTGATGACCTCCAAATCCCAAGAGACCCCCGTCATTACGTGTTTAACTCGTAGGAACTCCAGCTTTTAAACTGGAAGGATTATAAAACAACAGAAATGGTTTAAGCGTGTTGTCAGAGAGGATGTTGGAGGATGTTGGCGATGCTTTCTGAGAGAGGAGAGCGAGGCAGGCTTTATTCTATATGACTGATTGGCCTTTTAGATGTTGAATAAATGAATAAAGAATCTATTTTAAAAAGCAACTGTTACAGCAAAAACACACACGTTTAACTCTTAGCTTAACGTTTTGAATGTTATCTCATTGACCATTGGGGGGGTGTAAATGAGTTATCGTCTCTGTCCTGCTTGCTAATTGGTTAAATCTGCATTGGGAAGGCCAATAACTGCAAACACCAGCCAGTTTACTGTCCCACAGGGGAAAATGAACAAGCTAGACTTAAAATACAAAAAGACTAAAAATAATAACAAATGCTCCCCCTACCTTTTCATGTGTGTGAGCAAAAACTCCCCGAGCGCTCCTTGGACCGTTGTGAGCATCATCAGATGTGCGCGCTCTGACCACACTTAAAAACCCAGGATCATAACAGATGTCATGGCTGAACCAAACTACAGCAGTTATTTCTATTACTTATAATATATAAGTGATTTGGACCACTTTCAGAGAAATAGACAAAAATCTAGTTTCTCAATAGCTGTGTCGTATGTTACATGTTAGGGTGAGGGTCCAGCTTTGGAACAAATGAGACACATTGAAAATGACATGTAAATTACGTGTTACCTTTGTGTAAATTACTTGTAAACTACATGTAAACTGCAGCACAAGCAGGTGATAGAGTGTAAATGACTTTGACTCTAGAACTGTAACAAATCTGATTGAGAGTCAAACTTCCAAACTTGGGTCAGAAGTTCTGATGCTGGTTGGTAAAGATGTGCACTAGATTCAAGTACCACCTAAGCGCCTAGGTGGTATTCCGACAGAGTCGGTGTCACAGCGAGACTACGGTCAAGTCAGGTTTATTTCTATAGCACATTTACAGTCACACAGGCAACCCCAAAGTGCTTAACAAGAGTAAAATAATACATAGATTAAAAAATAAACACAATCAAGAAGAAATTGCAGTAAAATCAAGGTTAAAATTTATAAAACAAATGCATTTAATGGTAAAAAGTAAAGATAAAACGCAAATCAATTAAAACAGAAGTTGCCTACTCAAGTCAACCTGCATTAAAAGCCAGCTCAAACAAGTAAGTTTTTAGTAATGCTTTGAAGTGCTCTTTGTTTTGTGTGGTTCTTAGATCCACAGGAAGGCTGTTCCACAGCCTAGGGCCAGCCACAGAGAAAGCCCTGTCTCCCCGAGTTTTCAAACGTGTTTTTGGAACAATTAAAAAAGACTGCGAGCTAGATCTCATGTTTCTGACGGGAGTGTAGATGGACAATAACTCACTGATGTATGGTGGAGCCAAGCCATGAAGAGATTTAAAGACAAAGAGGAGGACTTTGAAATGAATCCTGTAGTACACAGGGATCCAATGAAGAGATGCCAATACTGGGGTTATATGGTCATGCTTTCTGGTGCCAGTCAGTAAGCATGCCGCTGCATTTTGGACCAGCTGGAGTCTATTTAAAGATGACTGATCCAGGCCCAAGTAAAGTGAGTTGCAGTGGTCCAAACGACAGGAAACAAACAGATGGATGACATGTTCAAAAACGTCAGCAGGAAGATATCGTTTAACCTTTGCTAACAGTCTTAGATGATAGAAACCTGATTGGACTACTGAACTCACCTGTCTCTTCAGCCCGAAAGAACCATCAAGAAAGACTCCAAGATTTTTCACACAGGACTTTACCAAGGATGAGCAAGGGCCGAGAGGACTGACCACATCATCCAGAAGATTCTGATCACCAAAAAGTAAAATCTGCGTCTTTGAGTCATTTAGCTTCAAGAAGTTGATGGACATCCATTGCTTAACTAAAGAATCAGGAACACTGACTGACTCCAGTTGGATGACCAAGCTTCTCACCCCATCTCTGGGAAGAGCCCAGACTCCCTGTGGCGAAAACTAATGTTGACCGCTTGTATCCGTGATCTCGTTCTTTTGGTCACTACCCAAAACTCGTGACCATAGGTGAGGGTAGGAACATAGATCGACCGGTAAATCGAGAGCTTCACCTTCTGGCTCAGCTCTCTCTTCATCACGACAGACCGGTACAACGCCCGCATCACTGCAGATGCAGCATCAATCCACCTGTCGATCTCCTGATCCATCTTTCCCTCACTCGTGAACAAGACCCTGAGATACTGAAACTCCTCCACTTGAGGCAGGACCTTGTCCCTGACCTGGAGAAGGCATCCTACCCTTTTCTGACTCAAGACCATGGTCTCGGATTTAGAGGAACTGATTCTCATCCCAGCTGCTTCACACTCGGCTGTGAACCGCTCCAGCGAAAACAGGAGATCGCGTTCTGACGAAGCCAACAGGACCACATCATCTGCAAAAAGCAGAGACCTGATCCTCAGGCCACCAAAACGGATCCCCTCACCACCTTGGCTGCGCCTAGAAATCCTGTCCATAAAAGTTATGAACAGAAATAGAATAGAAATATTATGTATTGTCCCACTGTGGGGAAAGACGAGGGCTTCATCAGAACTGACCAATTTGGAGACACTTTAGTGTTGCAGTACAATTGGTAGTGGCGGCCATCTTGACTCCAGTACCATTAAATCGATCAAAATCCACCCTGTGGTTCATGAGATGTTTTCTAAACAGACGAGGTAGATTTTATTCCTGGGTTTCTCTCCTAATAAAAAAAAGATTTTATTTTAATAAACACGTCATTCCAGCACACGTTTACCTTTAGTAATTACCTCTGGAGAACTCTGGAGGACAACAAATAAATTACACAACAAACACGAGTCCAAGTGTATTGGCTGTACGAACTAATCCTCAGTGATTTAAATTTTAATAGTTTATTGATTGAGTAAAATCCAAACCACCGTTCTTGGATTCTGCTTGAGAATAAAATGATGCTGCAGTAAAAACGAGGCTGTTTGGCTGTAAATTAAATCTGAAAAAACATGAAATTATTGTCCGTCTGCAACTGAAATCAGCCTGTACAGATTATAAATATGAATATTAATAGATTTTTTATTATGAGGTAGTAAAATCACAAATTCCTGATTATTATCTTCAGATTTGGTTCTGGTTCTGTATTCAGCACGTACAAAAACCAACCCAACAGAGGATTAAAAGCAAACCTGATGGAAACATAAAATCATCCTTTTCTTTTGAAGTTTGAGGTTTAATTTTTCCAAGAATGAGTTGATTGTGATTCTTTTTGTTTTCTCTAAGACAGATTATACGTGAGACCGTCAGACTAGCAGCAGCTCCGCTGACTCACACTCCAATAGGCGTCGACGACGCTGCGAGTTGTTTAAGTTTGCTCTCCGAGGGTTCTTTTCTTCTCAGAGGAAAATATTCGGCTGCTGCGGGATTTGTGCCTGCGGTTCAGGGGCGTTAATCCCGACAGTCCCTGTAATCTCTTTCCAGCTCCTCTCCTCTGTTTCTCGTCGGAGCGTTTTGTGTTTTCTGCAGAAATGTGACGTTTTTTCCATCTTTCCTTGGTGTTTCCCTCCCGTTCCTCCAACATTCAGATCGATTCTGTTAAAATAATCCCTGTAGATTCTCACATAGTCGCCTTTTCATGATGATCTTTTTTACCTCCAACACCTGAATGCAGCTCAGTAGATAAGCTCCCCTAAAAGCAAATCTCAGATGAACTCTTCCAAGATTTTTTTGCACGCTTTTGGCTTTTTCTTTTAAATCCTTCACAGCTATGGAGGGTGTGATCCTTGTAGAGAAAGGTGTAATGCTAACATCCCACTCCTACCTCTTTTTGTTGTCTCAGAGAAAAGCCTTAAGCTAAAGCCACATTTTAAGGTGTAAAGGTCAGTGAGAAGAATCAAAATCCCAAAACGTGAAGTTATGAGGTTCTCACAGTGACTGATGGAGACCGTCAGCAGCCTGGAAGGCTGCCAGTTATCAAATCCAATGATGGTGAAATGTGAAATCAACTTAAAGGGCCGTGGATGGGGTTGTGAGAGTCGGAGCCAAGTCAGAAACTGCAGCTCCCAGCGGTGCTGCGGGAATTTGGCTCCGAGCAAGAGACCAAAACTGAGATGTGCTTATTATTCTGTCCAAACCGTCCAAAAACACGCCGATATTTGCCAAAAGTGATTCATGTAGAGACGAGGAAATTAAATTACTTGGTCAGAAATAGATTAAAAAATCTACAAATATGGTTGGAAGTGGTGCTGGATGAGCTGTTAAAATGTTTCCAAAGATCTAGATCTGTTTGCAGATGTGAGTTTTAATGATGTGATCTTCAGCTCCCGGCTGGTGACTTTTAGTTTGATTTCACATAAAACAGCAGGAGGAGCTGGAAAAAACACACCTCATCCACCCTGTGGTTATCACAGCTGTGGCACAATTATAACTAATCGACTCTTTAGACTTTTTTCTCACTTTTTAAATGGTTTCTTGTATTTTTTTCATCATTTCTGAGTCTCTGTGTGTTTCTTATTTATTATTTATTACAATTTTTCACTTTTTTATCATGAATTTATTTTGATGTCTCATGATTTTGTTTATTTGTGGGGATGTTTTAAAAAGATATGATATTAAATCATAATCATGTAGATAAATCCTGTGGAGAATTTCTGCAAAAACAAAACAAATTCTGCAGTTTTAAACTGAACTGAGTCATCCGTTTGAACTCTGAAGAGCACCTTCATTGCATAAGAGAATAAACAAATCATTAAATTTATGTGCTCTTTTTTATAATATGTGATCTCATTCAGCAGATTACCATTTAGCTGGATGTGCAAACAAATATGACAAAATAATCAGAAAAATTCATAACTGACAGATAAAATAAGATGAAATGAGCTTTTTTATTCATTAAATTAAAAATAAAAAGGTTACAGTCTCCATTTGAATTTATTATGTTAAGTTTACACCTGCCATCCAGCTGCTCAATTATGGGGCAAAAAAACCATCATCGTTGTTACTCTGGTCAAAACTGACACACCGGTATTATTATTTTTGGGTGGTTTTCTAGTTATCTGACGCCTAAAATATCTAGAGGTCACATTTTTAGGAGGCTGTAGTTACAGATTTATGTCAGCAGGAGGCAGAGGTGAGCTGTTTAGTGGCCTGTTGATGCAAAACGTGATAAAACAGAGAAAAGCTGCTGTGAAAACTTGTTTTATCAGGAACAAATGGAGAAATAATACTGGACACTTATTAACTGAGTGTTTAACATCATGAATGTGGTTTTCCTCTGTTTTGTGCCGACATTATAAAATACCACCACAGTTTAGTCAGAAGGAAAGGAAAAAGCTCCGGGTTTAACTCCAGGTTCTTAATTTCGTTCCATTTTTGTCTTTTTGTGTTTCCAGATAACTTTTACGGCACGCCGAAGCCTCCAGCCGAGCCCAGCGCTCTGCTGCTAAATGTAACAGACCAGCTGCTGCCGGGCGCCAGACCCAGCTCCGAGGGCAAGAGGAAGCGCAACAAGTCAGTCAGCAACATGGAAAAAGCCGGCATCGAGCCCCCAGAGGAGGAGGAGGAGGAGAAGCCCATCGTCAATGGCAACGGTGTTGCCGTCACCCCAGGTCAGCCCCCGACAACAGCCTCCACATACACGAGGTCAAAGGTCAGCTTGGCTGGGCCTCGACTGCCAGGTTGAGGTCCTGCATTGGTTCACAGTTTAAACTTACAGCGACTGTTTCCTCCTGGGTGGTTGCTTAGCAACAGAGGCAGAAACATATTGCTTTTATGGGTTTCATCAGACATGGATTAAACGTTGCCTTTAATTGGTCGCATATATCTTTATTTCCTCATTTATAGCATCAGATAGGCACTGATTCTTAATTTAGTGTTGATGGAACGATTATCTCCTCAGTGGAAACGGGAATCACTCATTAGATATAATTATTAAAACTCGCTGTTAGGGGCAAGAGCCAGAGGCCAAACCCATATATCCTCGTTCACTTCAACAAGAAGCTGCAGGCCGTATTCAAAACGTTCTGGTAAAAATCCTGCATTTGATACAGAGTGGAACGTTTCCAAACACGATAAAAGTCAAAGCTTTATCTGTTAGAACAGCGAGGCTGAAGCCGCGGGACTGAATAGAAATAGTCTGGCAGAAAACAAAGAATAATAAGTGTTTTTATTTTATTACTGAGAAACTATTTTTTACTTATTATTTTTGAAAATGATCGATCTGAGTTTTTCATGCAGGCTGAACATGAAAATAGTCTCCTCCACCTATCTCCTGCATTAGCTTCTGATAGAAAATAGACTCTAGGTGAAACTCTAGGATTAGAAAATCCTGACAGATCTACGTCACACTGTCACTTAACATTCATGACTCACCCATCTTGACTCACGACGGGGAAGGCTGCTGTTGGTTTAGCGTCCAGGAAACAGCAGAGAATGTATGGGCTAGTAGAAGCTAACCGTTAGCATTAGCAACTCCAGCACACAGCAGAACTCCTCCAGGCTTGTGTTATTTGTGGAGATAAAACATCAACGTTGCAGAGCAAACAGAGTCAGTGGTAGAGTCGTGTTGCTGTTAGCCAATCAGAGGAGAGATGTCCACATATCAGGAAATAAGACTCCAGATCCTGTCGTCTGAAGCTACTTCCTCCTCTGGCTTAATTCTCTGTGCTGAAACAGGTGCACCAGAGCTTTTTTTCCCCAGAGAACAACTTACAAGCCATTGATTCCGACTAGAGACCACTGCAAATGTATTAAAATGTGAATGAAGGACCTCTTTAAGGCAAGATAATGATACAATGCAGGTGGAGTTTTCAGCATGCCAAGTGTTGAGAAGAGATGAAATTTGTGTGTTTTTGTAAACAGGAAAGAAAAGAGCACCAATGTTCTCTTTATGTCCTTAGAAAAAAAGTTCTGATTCTTTCATATAATTAAAACTCTTTGTGATGTTTTTTTTAACCGTTCAACCAGATCACATGAAGCCTTAACTCTTAAACCAAAAAATCTTTGATATATATACATATATATATATATATAAAACACTTTATAAAGTAACTTTGGAAAATAATGGTAATAATTTACTGAATAATAATATTATGTAATACGTTTCAACTTTATTCAGACTCTCTGTATTTTTTAGGGATGTTCCGATCACATTTTTTTGCTCTCGATCCGAGTCCGAGTCATTTGATTTTGAGTATCTACCCGATCCGATACTTCAGCAAAGCATTAAAACAGAAGAAATGAAGGGGAAACACGTCCAAGTTTTCCTTTAATTTTTTTATTATTATTTAGGTATGGCTTTCTTTCTGTATTTATGTCATTTCCTTAGTTTATCTGCCAAAAACATCTCTTGTTTAGGAAGTACATTAATAAAGAACGTGTTAATATTATGAATACATTTAAAAGTAGCCGAGATGCTTATATTTCAAATTGTTTACGTCCTCATTATGCGGCTGTGGCGTGATGCGCGTTTCCGTGACCGGGAGGCACGTGTGTTAACAACACGTTTTCGTGGTGTTTGCTGGTTGAAATCACGCAAAATTTTCACGCGTAAAGTACGTGTTGTTGACACGTTGATTGCTCGTTAAAAACGTGTACTTTTTGTGTGTGAGTCGCACGTAATGTTGTGCGTTTGTGGCACACTTTGGGTTCCATAGCCACGGCGCCACAGCAGGCTTTCCCCGCAGCACCACGAAGCTACCAGCGTGTTCAGCTCAGGTGCTGCTGAACGAGAAACTCCGACGTTTTGTTGTTGGCAATTTCTCTGTTTATTAACGTAATTTTCACTGTTGGCTGGCGCCGTGTTTTTGTTAGAGATGCCGCTGTGAACTGGGACTTAACCCAGACCGATGGTTCGCTGTGGCGACGCCTGAAGGGAAAAAAGCCGCAGGAGAAAGTATTTCGTTTTGAAGGCTGCTTATCATGCAGCTGTCTTTTCCAGCATGTTGAATTTCCAGTATGCACACATTACAAGTGGCTGTTACACTGCCTTTGCTGTCCGGTTTAAAATACCAACATACAGATATTTTAGCTCTCCTGTGGAGACAAGTTAGCTCTGCGTTAGCCTGCTAGCTAACAGCTGTATGGTGCCTGCCGTATATTTTGTGACGTAATGGTGTTGTTTTTGGCCAAGAAAAAAATAATATTGATATAGAGGAACTTGTTAAGATATCAGAATGAATTTAAAATGTCATATTTGTTGTTTTATAAGGTTAAATCCGATCTTTTTCAACCGATTCCGAGTCCTTTGAAAGTCACGTGATCGGGCCCGATTTCCGATCACGTGATCGGATCGGAGCATCCCTAGTATTTTTTATCATTTTTTATTTCAGTAGTTTTTCCCCCCAGATAGGTTTAGTGAATAAGATGTGTTCCAGCAGGCTGCTGATCTGTCAGTTAAAGGGTTAATAATCCAAAAATGCCAAAAACAAAACAAACACGCGAAGAGGCAGTCCTGACTCTGCCCTGCAGGAATATTGTTGCTTCCTGAGGTTAAACCATCAGATGATTTCTGATCGGTCACCAGATAAACTCGTCTACCTGATGTGACTAATGCCCAAACACACTTATTACACAGAGAAGGCCTCTGAGTGCATCACTTCATCACATGAACAGGGAATCGTAAAAGAAGCTTTATGTGTTTCATTTTGGTTATTTCAAACCTCCACACCCCCTCCACGGTCCTGTGACTCTCTGAGCCGCTTACGTGGCCTCGGGAAAGCGTTTCACAACAAACAGCATGAAAATGTGAGCGGCTCGGATGGAGATCAACTCTGGGTTTGTTTGTTTTTACTTCTTCTAAACGGCTTCCAAACGTGACTTTTACAGATCGGACGTTTGCTTTAAAGAATGAGAATTAGGTTTTCCTACCAAAATGAGCCCAAGCAAGGTAAGAAAAGGGACTTGATTTTTGCAAATAGTGGTTTTCATTTGATTGTGTTTTTAATTTAAAATTAGTTTTTAGAAAAACTGGATAAAAGTTGATTAATGAAGTTTTAAAAAAATCACATTTTGTTAAGCAGATTTTGCATCCGTGCCTTTTGCAGATCTTCTGCTGTCTTTTAATAAAGGAAAAGTCATTTCTAATGTGTTTAGTAGTTCTGTAATAGTAATTAAAAATATTATTTTCATCTCACTCAACAAATATGTTTGAGTATAGTTAAATAATTCATGACGTTTACAAAAAACGTTCATTAATCAGCAGAAAAGTATCAGTTATTCTGGAAAAGTCTGATTTTAAAGCTTCTAAATGACGTTTACGTTAAAGTCAGACATAAAAGTGGACAAAAAGACTCTGAAAGTCTGATTTTAAAGCTTCTAAATGACGTTTACAGTAAAGTCAGACATAAAAGTGGACAAAAAGACTCTGAAAGTCTGATTTTAAAGCTTTTAGATGACGTTTACAGTAAATTCAGACATAAAAGTGGACAAAAAGACTCTGAAAGTCTGATTTTAAAGCTTCTAGATGACGTTTACAGTAAATTCAGACATAAAAGTGGACAAAAAGACTCTGAAAGTCTGATTTTAAAGCTTCTAAATGACGTTTACAGTAAAGTCAGACATAAAAGTGGACAAAAAGACTCTGAAAGTCTGATTTTAAAGCTTTTAGATGACGTTTACAGTAAATTCAGACATAAAAGTGGACAAAAAGACTCTGAAAGTCTGATTTTAAAGCTTCTAGATGACGTTTATAGTAAATTCAGACATAAAAGTGGACAAAAAGACTCTGAAAGTCTGATTTTAAAGCTTCTAAATGACGTTTACAGTAAAGTCAGACATAAAAGTGGACATAAAGACTCTAAAAGCCTGATTTTAAAGCTTCTAGATGACGTTTACGTTAAAGTCAGACATAAAAGAGGACACAAAGGCTGAAAGTCTGTAAACATTTGAACAGTTGGGATGTAAATCGTCTCTAAACGACTCTGAAAGCCCTCCCGGCTCTGAGCTAAAAGCAGAAGCAGGCCGATCTTCTCAGCTGATTCCTATCGATACGTTGGCCCTCTGGGCTGCACGGTGGGATGAGGCGAGGCATGGAGGACATCGCGGGATGCTCCTGCTGCTCCTCTTGTCTCAGTAGGTTGTGTCTCTGCAGATGGAAAGCGAGGGCTGACCAGCACAGCCGAAAATGGCTGATCGATGGGGTCCGGTGGTCTCTGTGATCTAAGCAGATCACTAACTCACACTTTCCCTCTCATAGATTACCTCTCAATCCGACCCCCCCCCCCCACACACACACACACACACTTGCTGTCTGTTTCCATTCCTTTCCATTTTTCTCTCCCTGACACTTTCACACGCCGCCACAACTCAATGCTGAGCGTCCCTGCCTGCCTGTCCTTTCTCGGTCTTTACCGTCCCCTCCGCTTTATTCATCCCTCCGTCTCCTTTTCTTTCTCCTGACTCATCGCTTCTCATACTTTTCTAATTACCTGTTTCTATTTTTCTGCCTCCGCCTCAACTTTCTGTCTCTCTCTGGCCCGTCTTTCACTCTCCTCGCTGGTGATAACGTGATGTCTGACTCATCCCGCCTTGTTGTCACCTCAGAGTCGAGTGAACATGAGGACAAGAGCACAGACGCTTCGGGGGACGCCGTCCCTCAGAGTCACCCAGCAGAGGCCCCGCCGGAGGCGCCCAAGGTGGACGGGCAGTCCCCGAAGATGGTGCTGCCCAAACCAGACGAGAACGACGAGCTAGGGCTGTTGCCGGACAACTGGGAGATGGCTTACACCGAGAAGGGAGAGGTCTACTTCATAGAGTGAGTGTTGTCATGGTTACAGTTTACTCTCATCCTGTGTCATTGCAGTCCACTGTTAAATTTGGAGAAAAGGAAGTAGCCAAAAATGTGCAAATATTTTAGTTTTCATCTATAAAAGGCAGCAGTTTTTTCTCAATTCAGACTTACTCCACCTACAGATGGTGGATTTTTGTTTGACCTCCCCATCTTCTAAAGATGAGCTCAGGATTCTGCAACAACACTTCCATATTGGACTTCCAAAGGACCCAGATATTTTTGTAATTTCTTAAAATGGTTTTGAGTTTTTGTTGTAATTCAAAGCAGACAACGTGAGAAAAACGAGTCCCAACTGTAACTTTTCACATGGATGCTTGGTTTGTTTCACTTTGTTTTCCCTGGAAGTTCAGCAGGTTTTCCCAGATCAGGCTGTTAATCATCCTGTGTGTGCACTCTCTTCCCAACGTCTCCCAGTGCTGCCGTAGAGCGCTCTCACAGAGGCAGAATAAGTGGATGCACGGTGGTTTAATGGGTTTTAATTGTCTCCAGAAACACCCTTTTACATAGAACTCTGTTGTAAAAGCGCTAAAGTTTAATTCATTGCCGTTGTTAGAGTTTTACAGCTGCAGTAAAAATGAAGGTGAGTCTTTATAAGAATAATGGAGTTGCTGTGTGCTTTTGAAGTGGTGTGCAGGGAATTGCATGTGGACATGGATCCATGTGAGTCCACTGATGTAGTCCTAACAGGGGAATCATTTATGGCATTGTTGGATTAGTTAGAGGGTTCAGATGAGAGCAAAAAGCTGCAGAAAAAATCAAACTAACACTGAGACGGTGTTGTCATCCGGTCAGGGGTTTGGTGACGCTCGTTTCCTTTTTTTGTTTGCAAAAAGACAAACTTCCTAATCTGTCTGCTGCTTTCCACTGACGTAATATTTTCTGCTCCTCTGAAAACATCTAAAATATTTATTATTCTCTGATCCTGATTAATTGTTCAGGCCTCTTCATGCTAGCATGAGATTAACTGTTACAATCAGTTCATATGAGACAGGTAAGGTGACCCACAGTCCTTAATCTGAAGTAGTTGGGAGAAAAATTTGTATTATTTTAAAGAAAAAAAACTAGTCAGTATTCAACATAGATAAGATTGGATGAATGATGATAAGAAATAAGCTAATTTATTATAAATCAATGCACTTGAGTTTTTGTACAGGATCAGAGTCTAGGGAGACAATTTATCTGCACAGATATGATTTATTCCTGCAAATTCAATTCAATTCAGTTTTCAATTCAGTTTATTTCTATAGTGCCAAATCACGACAAGAGTCGTCTCAAGGCACTTCACAAAGTAAACATTCCAATACAGTTCATTAAGCCAATCAGTAAAAATGTTTCCTATATAAGGAACCCAGCAGATTGCATCAAGACACTGACTGTGTGCCAAAACGCTTGTTCAAGACGTGCGTTTTGGCGGTCATAATGCTCGCTTTTAGAACACGCGAGTTTTTGCCCCCTTTGGCATCAAAACGCGCATTCAAGACGCGCATTTTGGCAGACATAACGCGCGTTTAGAATGCGCTCTTTTTTATCCCTTTGGCTTGCCATATTCTGCCGTAAAACGACACCCAGTCAGTACTTCCGGCGCTACCCGAAGCACAAAAACTGTATAGTGCAGTAAACAGATGTGGGACCCCCAACACTATCACAGGTACAAAAATGAACATAGTAGATAATACTATGACACAAAAACTTTACAAAAAAGCATAATTTTAAGGTGTAAAAGTTGCAGAATGTTGCTTTAAAGTATTTACTATGCTGATTTTATTAGTGAACGTAAACATACATTTAAATTAAACTGTGCAACTGCACTGGGCTGCCTGGAGATGTACCTGACTTTAAATCAGCTTTACTAAGGACAAATATCAGTTGATGTATAAAAAATGATAAATATTGGCCCGAAATATCCGCCGACCGATATATCGGTATACTCCTACTCTCATTCCTGCCGTCCAGCCACAAAGTCTCTCTTCTGCAGGTGTTTTTTTATGTAGAAGAGGTAGCTGAAGTCAAGGCTAATGCTAATGCTAGCTCACTTCTTGTCTCTGTAGGTCGACACACATTTTCCTACGGTTTTGTGTCTTTTGCAACAGAAAAACTTAGTGCAAAGCTATTTTTATTAGAGATGTCCTGATTAAAAAATTTGGGGTTGGTATTAAATATGTAACTGTTGCATGTCTGCAGCGAACCTCTTCACCTCAGCTCACTGTATTACGTCTTCTCTGATTATGATGTGATATTTGGTGGAAAATGACAACATGTGATGTAATGCTATATCCTCTATTGTTCTGTTGATCTATAATAATAGTAAAGCCAGAATAAAACAAGGTGACTACGAGGACATGAGAGTGGTTGAAGCTGTATTTTCTTTTCCCTTCTATAAATATTAAAAGATGGCAACAGAAATTAGGAAATGAGTCATCAGAAGGATAGAAGACAGGATGAGAAGGACTGATGGAAAAGAATCAAAAGGAGAAAAGTGATTTAAGCTTTCATTGAAGAGCACTTCATAGGACTCGGCCTTTAATTTGGGTTTCCATTGAATACATTTATCATCTTAATGCGTCTCCACTTTATCTTCTATTTTTAGTCCTGGGGAAGCCAGTTGTGCAATGGTTGGTGTCCAACTTTAGACCAAAGTGACATTGAAACATTTCTTTACTGTTATTAATATTAAAATGTTTTCATGATGAAGCCACAAGCCTGCAGTTTTTAATAGAGCTGCTGGATAATTTTGTTCACGAGAAAGCTAAAGGTAAAGTAGTATTTATTTTTGATTTGCATGAGATAATCTGGTTTTAGTGTTTATCTTTTCATTGAACTGATTTTTCATTTGTTTCGTTTTTGACTCGTGCATGGTGCTTTTTGTTGTTCTCTTATGCACGTCTAAATTTAGCACCTTTCTACGCTTTAGATTATGAATAAATAAGTCATAGCAGCTGAAAGTAAAAGACGCCACTCAGTGATGATTACTTAATGAGCCTTCTAGCCTCTTTTATCTCAGCGGTTTTGGGTTTTACGGCCTATAAGTCCTGCTACATTGCATCTGATTTATTTACAGCTTTGCAGCCAAGTAGGAACTGGCAAAGTGAAAACGTTAGCATCTGTCTGGGAGCTAATGAGCCTAATGTTTTTACAGGTTTTAGTGGAAAACAAAACGAAAAGGAGGTCAGAGAAAGCTCGGATGATTATCTTTCTGCTGCAATTATGTTTGTGTTTTACGTATTTTTATATAAATGGCTGACCTGTAGTTGCAACAAAACTTAAGGAAAATAAAATCTAAATGAGTTTTCTTAAAGACTCACTCCAATGAAAATTGTGCTTTTTCTGTTTTTAACATGTTCTTCAGGCATTTTTCTTATGCTACAAGAAATTTAAGCTCAAAATTGCATTTCTGAGTATTTCTGCATTCAAATTGCTGTGCATCAGTAGCAGACAAAAAAATGCAGCCTAAAACTGACTGGGTTTGTGACATCACAAACCCACTGGGCGGAGCACAAACTCCTAATTCAACCATCGGCCTGTATTAATGGAGCTGATGTAATGCTAGCAGCCAGTGCTGCATGCTAGCACAGAGACCTTCAAGCTACAACCTTTTGAAATAGTCATGTCAGAATTGAATATTAAAAGAAAAACCTGGTGCCTAAAGGGTTAATACTGTTTTTCCATATCGGTATCAGATCGATATCAACAGATACTAAACTTCTGATATCGGTATCGGATCGAATGTGAAAAAAGTGGATTGTGCATCCCTAATCGCAGTGGGACTTTAACATCACATGCCTCTTTGTCTCCTTGTTGTTGCATCTGTGACTTCTGAGCTTGTGTAAAAGCATCAGGTTTCCCAGGAACGCCACTAAACTGGATCTAAATCCAGAAAACTCTACGATGCCCACTCCCTCCCTCCCTCCCTCACCTCTCCACCTCACCCCATCCTCTATGCCTGCAAATGAGAGACAGTAAACAAATTAAAAGTATTGATTCCCATTTCGTTCACCTAAAGCATTTTCTTTTTTTTCGTTTTGGTCTCTTGTCAACTTCTCAAAGCCAGACACTCGAGGGAGTCTCTTCTTCTCTCTCTGAAATGGTTCCGTAGCCGAATTAAGAATCCACCAACCTCGGTGGTGCTTCGTGCCAAGTCTCCTCTCTCTCGCCATCCATCACGCTCCCGCTCACACTCTCTCTGTCTTTTCTCCACAGCCACAACACCAAGACGACATCGTGGCTGGACCCGAGGCTCGCCAAGAAGGCAAAGCCACCCGAGGAATGCAACGAGGATGGTGAGTTCTCCCTTTTCTTCTTTCACAGCGTTCTGCCTCTCAGTCATTAATGTCAGTCGCTAAAAACGTGCGTTTCACATTGACTCACGTGTGGATTGTTGCTTTTTTAGTACTGAGCATTTCCAGGTGTAGCAGCAGCGGTTAGAGTGAACCCAGAAGCTCAGTTGTCATGTATGTTTTCAAAGCCCAGGTCCAAAGAGACTGAGGGTTACAAAGACTTCTTTATTCTCATCTGAGACATCTGAAGTGTCCTCTACCCGCCTACGTACAAAACAAGAAGAGAAAGCGGATGGATGAATGTGGATGCGTTGATCGTTTTCACATAAACATAGAAATACACGAGTATCGTCTCCTTTTCCTCCTCCTCCTCACTTCTCCGTGTCTTTATGTGACCAGGAAGATGTTTTCTCTATTAAGCTGGGAGGATGTGGTGATGCTGAGTAGAAAGTGCCTTAAAGTGGCTCTTATGTATGGATCTAATTAAATAGACTAAAGTTCAGGCTAACAGCAACCAGTGAGCTATACGTCTCAGTAAAACAGACAAGTCTTTGTAATGCTTGTTTACCACAGAGTGAGCAGGAGGAAGGCAACAGTTTGGGTGACTTTGTTTTTAAAACGCCATCCCTGATCTTTTATTCCACTCAGAGACGCCGTGAGGTGTAAAAACTCGCTCGTTCCCAGACATGAAAAAAGATCTTTTGAGATGATGAAATGACACCGAAACAAAAATGTCAGTGAGGAATTAGACAAAATGTGATTGAGCTTTTATCTCCACCAGCCTCAACCCTATTTATTCAGCGAAAACACTCGACTAAAGATGTGCAGATATTTGTGAGGGTTTTTATTGATCTTAGTGAGCGTTTCATCACTGAACTGTTAACAAGGTGGAGACACAGAGTTGAGAGAAAATCAGAGGATTTTCAGGTCTGTAGAAGAGTAGTAGAGAGAAGTTTTTTTAATTTGCCCACATGACACTTGTGCAACTTCTCATGTCACACTTTAGTCATCAGTTTTCTTAAATGTGTCTCAAATTGTTTGCAGTTTATACTTTATATTAATTATGATTTCAGTTAACATCTCCTCCCAAGGTTGTCTCGTATTTTTGCACAGGGGAACGGATTCGAGAATGGTTCGAGAACAGTTTGAGACTTTTTTAAGACTGGGTTGAGACATGCATGACGACCATGCAACTTTTGTTGTGCAATCTTCAAATTTTGAACCTGTTTAAAATCCAAGCAGCACCAGAGCGAGCCCCAACAAGGAAATCCAGAAGTCTCGGGAACATTTTGGGACATTTTGAAGACTTTCTCGTAAATTCTGTTCATAATTTTTCACCAGCAGTCTCAGTGAGACACTAGATTCAGTCGCAGCCAGAGGAGGAATCAAGAAGTTGGCTGCAGGTTTGTCAACAAATAAAAGCACAACAGTTGTTTATTGGAGTTAGAGGTCGACTGATGTTGGTTTTTTACTATTGCCGATACCGATATGTAGGAGATATGGTCAATTGATGGCTGATATGTGCCACCGATTTTTATGGGTCAATTTTAATGGCCGATATCTAAACGTTTTCCACCTTATTTTAATGCTGAAATGTCACTAATAACATCAGTTGATGCACAAAACTTCTGAAGCTGAATCAGGTTTTGGACTCTGAATTTAACTAACTGTTAAATCTTAACTTTGTGCACTGCTCAGTGTTAAAGTCAGACACCTAAATAAAGTTAATTTAGAGTGTTTATTTTGCAGATGTTAGTGAACGTAAAAATATATTTAAGATAATTCTGCAACAGCACCGGTCTGTCCAGAGATGTACCTGACTTTAAATCGTCTTTACTAAGAACAAATATCGGCCAATGCCAATGTATAAAAATCTGTAAATATCGGTCTACCCCTAATTGGAGTATAACCAGTATAGGACCGTGCTGGCTGGTATTAATTTTTACCATGTTGAGGAACTCGTTTATTGGTCACATTTAGATTATTTTTTACTTTAATAGAAGATATGCTGCATAAATAAGAACTAAATACGTAACTCATCACAAGCATTGAATGTTGCAGGTGATCATTTATCATCATTGCTTTAAAATAGTGGTCAAAGACTTGCAGACGATCAGAAACGGCACGTACATGAAGCCACCTGGATTTTTCTATGGATGAGCCTTTATTGTCGTTGGAATGTGCAAAGCAACACAACAGAATTGGATTGAAGTCATTAATGCAGAAAAACATCACCTTTCACAAGATTTTTTAAAAATGAATTGTTCTTTTTTTACCATCTGGAACTTTTATAATGCTTTAATGAAACGTTTCTTATCATGTTAGCACTTCCCAGACGTCGTCACAGCTACAGTAAAATACAAACAAGAGCTTTTAATGGTTATAAGGTTTTACACTCTAGTGGGAAATTTAAAGTAGATGAATTTTATGCACAGCAACACTTGATTATCACTGTAATCATTTACCCTAACTAAAAAAGGGACCTTTATATCCTGCTGAGCACATTCTCCCCTGAGACATCATCTCAGTTAACAACAGAAAAGCCACCTCTGTATATTTGCTATTGATTGTTTGTAAAAGCGTGTGTGTGTGTGTGTGTGTGTGTGGTTTGTCCACATTTGAACCTAAGTTATGCACTGATAGGCACTAAGAGGATTGCCGGGCAGAGTCTGTGAGGTGTGACGAGACAACAGACTGAGAGGAGGAGAAAAACAGCATAAAGTGTTATTTTGAACGTGGACGGGAACATTTGGAGTCAGGAACAGATGTTCAGGATGTGTTTAGAGCCTTCACTCACTTAAAACGGGCAGTATCATAGCGTAAAGATGCTGGCGTTCACGGCTTCAGTGTTAGAAATCTGCTGGTAGAAGATAGTTTAATGCAGCGTTTTCTTGCTGAGGTTTTAGTTTCTGGGTTAACTGAAACTTGTAAACTGAGATTGCTCAAAAAGACTCGTAAAAAAACAGATTGTCTCATTTTGAACTATTAATCACAGACATGCAACAAGGTGAGATTAAAGACCTATGTTTGTTACAAAACCAACAACGATGCAGTAGAAGCTAGATGTAATATCTGGTATTTAATTAGCACCTCTCATAAGTTTGTGCTTTGTGACCAAGTCGTGTTGTAGGTTTAACTCTGGCCGTGCAGGTAATCAAAACCGGTTTTCAGTTTTGATTTTGCTTGCTAAAGCACATTTCCATCCCAGGTTAGATGAAGAGAAGAAGCCGGTGATTGTTCCTCCTAGGAAGCCCGCAACTCCAGCAATTTGCTGCAAAGTGGAGGCGGTATCACAGAGCCTTTGGTCATTTGGAGTCAGCCTGTGGCGGTAATGTGGCGTGATCATGTGTTTGTGATGGCGGTATAAAGCAGGTGTGGGGGCGGCCTCTGCACCGTCACGAACTTCCTTTTAGCCTAGACGAAACTTGTTTTACATCCCGATTGAAGCAACGCTCCTTAAGGTTTTTTCACAAACTGCTCCAAAAGGTGTCTGTCACAGTCCCCGTGAACCGTCTGGTGATCTGAGCTTCAGATCTAAAGGCTAGAAGCTCCAGGATCTCTGCATCACTCCAGTTTGCCGTCTCAGCTGATGCTGCCCCTGTTTACTTTCATTTTCATTATTCACTCAGAAACAGGCACACTGATCAGAAAATGTTGATCGTAATGAATTATTGAAGGTAGATAATGGAACGTAGGTAGTGAGCTTTAGTGATTTTTGCAGTTCATTCCAGTCATTGGGAGCAGCAAACTGGAATGAGGAGCAGCCAAAGGAGGTGCGAGCTTTAGGAATAACCATAGAGATTAGGTTACTGGAACGTAAAATGCGCTGGTTGTTGGAAGTGATGAGTAATGAGCGAAGATATGACGGTGTTCTACCGATGATTGTTTTGTATATAAATTGATACCAATGTAACAACCTGCGGGAATGGAGTGATGGCCAGTTAACGAGTGAGTACAGATCACAATGATGAGTAGTGAAAGGGGCACCAGTGACCAAACGGATTGCTGAGTGATAAATGACATCAAGTTTATGAAGAAGGTTTTTGGAAGCAGTCCTATAAATGATGTCACCGTAATCTAAGATGGGAAGGATTGTCATTTTGACCAAGGTTTGCTTTGCAGAATGAGTAAAGGATGACCTGTTGCTGTACAGGAACCCAATCCTTGACTTGACTTTAGAGAGTAATGAATTAACGTGAATGTCAAAATAAAGTGTGCTTTAAAGCCAGATACCCAGATACTTAACTGACAAGTTGTAGTTCTGTACCATCCAGGGAAATAAAACTATCTAATGCAGATAATGATGGATGGAGAACTGTTGACGTAAACACAAAACATAAGAAACAATCTGTTGTGCCTGGAATTATTTCATGCTCTTATTTTCATGAACCAAATCGCAAAGTTCCCAGGGTCTTTTACTTGAAGGGGAGAAAAAAATGTTAATTTTGGCTCCCCGACACATTACGTGCACTGCAAACGTATCACTGCTGCCTAAATCTGCAACAAATTGACTCAAGTTTAAAAAGGGGATTTATTTTAATGAGCTTCCTGTAACGCTTTAGTAATAAGGACATGTTTGGTTTTTAAATTTCTGTTGAGTTTTTGCAAAGATTCAACCAGAACATATAAAGTAACAGATATACCAACAACATGGCGTCTGGTGGTTTTAGGATTGTCCACGTCAACAATCAGCCTTTAAACAAACTAGAATTCCAGTTTTTGACCATTTTTGATGTGTTCATTAAATAAAAAAGGTAAAATAAATGAGAAACTGATGATGTTTTTGGTGCAGCAGTTGGTCCTTTATAATAAAGCTCTTATCGTTCTCCTGGGAGACGAGAGCAAAAGTTTAAAATCTAAGGTTTTTGCAGGAAAGAATGGTGCTGGATTATAAAAATAGTGTTTGGGCTTTGATCTTTGGTGTGATTAAAACATAAAATCTTCTATTTTAAGATCAGCACTGTAAAGGAGGCATCAATTTCACCCTCCATCCAGATAAATGAGCGTCATCATCACATTAATGCTGAAAAAGACCAGAAATGAAACACGTATCTAAACCAAATCAGCTAAATGACTCAAAAGTGTTGAATGAAGGCTCTTTTGTTGCATTAAGAACAAAAACACAAAGATTCACACCAAAATAAACTCTCTTAGTCATGTTTTATGACTCACCACAAGTGTGCAGTTGTGTGTTTTTTTGCATTTGCCTTATTTCATCTCCTTTAGTGGTAATCTGAGGAAAACGCTGCATGAATAAACTGTAACCACTTCGTATATTTTCCTAAAAGCAGCTCATAAGTTTAGCTGTCAGATAAAACGTTGGGAAAGGAAAGAACTTCCACTGTTTCCTCTCATAAAACTTTACTGAATCTACATAAAAATGAAGTACCCGGAGTAAATGTTGTCGTTTTTGTTGAAGGCAACTTGTTGTTTCTCATGTTTAAAGTCGGCTGCAGCCCAAACCGTACGCCGGGTTGTGTCATAACACACACAGAGAGAGAGGGTGTGTGTCGGGTTTATTCCTCTCCTGCTTGTTCAAAGTAACATCGACTCCAGTGAAGACGGAGCGGCTGAAATCAGACGCCTTTTAGCTGCGTAACTCACTCCATAAATCTCTTTGAGTCTCTTCACTTTTCTCTCTGCTTCTATATCCATCTCTCCTGTTTCTTCTCGTTTTGTTTAGAACACAAAATAAAAACTAGGACAGGCCCTTTTCCTCTTTGTGTTCCTCCTCTTACAGTTGCAAGAAAAAGTTGGAATTATATGGATTTTTGCTCAAATTGGTCATAAAATGTGATCTGATCTTCATCTAAGTCACAACAATAGACAATAATAGACTAATAGCCCTTGGATTTAAAACTGGTTGAACCTCCTTTGGCAGCAATAACTTCAACCAACTGTTTCCTGTAGTTACAGATCAGACCTGCAAAATGGTAAGGAGGAATTCTTGACCATTTCTCTTTACAGAACTGCTTCAGTTCTGCAATATTGTTGGGATGTCTGGTGTGAATCGCTTTCTTCAGGTCATGCCATAGCATCTCAATCAGGTTGAGGTCAGGACTGCTCCAGAGGGCGTATTTTCTTCTGTTTAAGCCATTCTGTTGTTGATTTGGGTTGTTGTCCTGTTGCATCACCCATCATCTGGTGGACAGATGGGCTTAAGTTCTCCTGCAAAATGTCTTGATAAACTTGGGAATTTGTTTTTTCCTTCGATGATAGCAAACCGTCCAGGCACTGACCCTTACTTCACACTGGAAGCATCAGCGGCGCGGAATGTCACTGCTTCGAATAGAATCCATCATAGTCTGTGGGGGTGATTCAGACCAGCCTAACGCGGAAATTTTCAGACGCGTCCCAGAAGCGGCACACCACGCCATGCCGCGCCGCTAAAGGTAGGATCGGGTTCTATTTTTGCAGCGAGCCGCGTCTGGGATGCATCAATTTCTGCAATTAACACAGGGCTAGACAGGAAATCACACGCAGTTTCAGTGTAAAGTTTATCGGAAGATGGCTGACGTGGCAGCAGCACGCTCATCTGGAGTTCCTGAGTTTGTTAGAGCTCGCTTAAAACCAGATGTATATACAACTATCGACGGTAAAGTTATTGTAGAGGATGAATTTCTACACTTTCTCTCTATAAAACTAAAGACTTTAAGTCAGGATGAGATTGTCCTGCTGGCCGTCAACACATTTGAGTCTGACTGGATCGAGACATCAAAGAAAACGCTCTTCGAGC
This sequence comes from Aphyosemion australe, assembly GCA_006937985.1. Classification (NCBI taxonomy): domain Eukaryota; kingdom Metazoa; phylum Chordata; class Actinopteri; order Cyprinodontiformes; family Nothobranchiidae; genus Aphyosemion; species Aphyosemion australe. The sequence continues at coordinate 1,636,388 of SSNS01000001.1, forward strand.
TGTGCTCAACCACACAGCGTAACATCAGTCATAAAGGAGCGCAAAAAGACGTCAACAATGTAAAGGCTTGTCTGAAAGTACTAAATGAATGTGGGGACAATGTTCCTAGATTTGTGTCTCATTATCTGGATGAGCTGCCGTCAGTGACTTTTACCAACATGGATGTCTGTGGCTTACTTCGCAAAATGGAGCAGCTCCATGCTGTAGTGTTTGCCATGAAGCATTCACTGCAAATCCAGACTGAAACCAGTGAGGCCTTGCATGCAGTCACAGTGGATGTGAGTGGACGTGTGCGCGCCCTGGAATTGCGCGCTGACCATGGATGCGCTGACCAGTCCGCACCATCGAAGGAGCTGGGCGCAGCGAAGGAGGACGTGAGCACCCCTGTGGAGGAATTCAGAGCCCTGGACGCGGGACACAACCTCCAGGGGACAGAGAGAGGATCGCTTTCGGGCATGGAGGGAGATACACCTGCGCTGTGCACCAATGGAACAACGCCGCTACCCGGATCTCCAAAGTGGAGCCAGGTCGTGGAACGGGGGCAGCGAAAGAACAGGGAGCGTGTAGCTGCTAAACCGGCGCCTCACCCGGGATCTACTGTGGGACGGAGGAAAGCTGGCAAAACGATTGTGGGAACTGGAGCAGCCGGGAATATCAAAACGGTGAAAACTAAATTGGTGAGTGTCTTTGCTTCAAAGTTCTCACCCGACCTCGACGCAGACACACTCAGCGCTTATCTTAAAGTCAAACTTGAGCATGACGTAACATGTCAAAAGATCACTACTGTAAACAACAGATACGCTTCTTTCAAAGTGTCAGCTGAATGTAGTGACGTGGCTGTCATGTACAACCCAGAACTTTGGCCTGAGGGAACATTTGTGAGGCGATATTATGAGCCGCGTAGAGGTGTCAGTGGCGCAAATCCTCTTGCCCCTGTTGCTATAAGCAAGCCGGCTGCTGGCGTGAGCACAAATGAATAACGACTATGGACATTAAAGTGCACTCATACAACTGTCGAGGCCTGCGCTCAGGGCAGAGCGCAGATGATAAAGCTCGCCGTATTGTTGTCGACCAGTTGTTGCAGCACTGTGACATACTGTGCTTACAGGAAACATTTTTAGCCAAGCAGGACTTAGACCGTCTAAACTCCATTAATGACAGTTTTCATGGTGCTGGAGAGTCAACTACTGACTTCAGTTTGGGAATTAAAAGAGGAAGGATACCAGGAGGTGTGGCTATCCTCTGGAAAAAGAGACTGGACTCATTGATAAATGTTGTTAGACTGGGTGTGGACTGGTGTATTGCTGTTAAAGTGAAACAGAATGACAAAGATTTTATCATTTTAAATGTGTATGCCCCTTATGAATGCATACAGAATGAAGAGGAATATTTAAATAAGCTTGCTTTTATTAGCTCCTTTTTACAAAATGAAAAATCTACTAGTGTTTATGTGATTGGTGATTTTAATGCAGATATCTCTGATAAGAACTCTGCTTTTGCTAAGCATTTGATTCATTTTTGTATAGATTTTAATCTAATATTGTCCAGCAGAGAGCTCTTGCAGGCGGAGAGCTATACATATATAAGTGAAGCCTGGCATACCACGTCCTGGTTGGACCATTGCATCACTACAGCAGATGCTCATGCTGCTCTGGCACACATGAACATCTTATACTATATGTCCAGTACGGATCACATCCCTGTTGAAGTGGTTATTAGGTTTGATTATCTACCTGCAACAGTAAATTATGTAAATAATCCTAATAAGGAATACTTTGACTGGTCTTCTCTCTCATCAGAAGATCTGGCCTCCTATTATGATTACAGTGATCAGCTGTTAGGCAGTATCAAAGTAAGAAGAGAAGCTGTTATGTGTACAGATAGTAATTGCTCCAACACTGAGCACAAAACAGATATAAATTCCATGTATTGTGACATAGTCAAAGTGTTACTTGATGCAAGCGGGTATTTCACTAAAAACAGAAAGAAAAGTAAAAATATGCCTGGTTGGAATACATATGTGTCTCAATATCATGCTGATGCACGTGAAGCTACTACTTCTTGGGCTCTTGCAGGCAAACCCAGACATGGACCTATATTTGAGCATAAAAAGCTGACAAATGCAAAGTACAAATATGCCATAAGATTTATTAAGAAGAATGAGCAAAACATGAGGGCTGAGTCCATGGCTAAAAAACTTTTAGACAAGGACAATAAAGCATTTTGGAAAGAGATAAAAATGATTAACAACTGTAAACCCTCTCTCCCCTGTACAGTAGATGGTGTCTCTGGATCAGATAAGATCGCAGAGGTCTGGCAACAGCATTACACTAAACTGTTTACTTGTGTGCAGAGTGAACCTTTCCAGGTTGATAAAGTTGATGTTGTCAACACTATTGAAACTCAAGAGGTTCATCTAGCAATTAAACATCTGACTGTAGGTAAGACTACAGGACTGGATCTTATCTCTGCTGAACATCTTAAATTTGCAAGTGTGAGGTTAGCACCTCTTCTTGCTTTATGTTTTACTGCTTTTATGGTTCATGGTTTTATTCCAGACTCCATGATGAATGTTCTTCTGGTTCCTGTGATGAAGGACAAATCAGGGAAAGTAGGCAGCTTAGATAATTACAGGCCCATTGCTCTTGCAAGCATACTCTCCAAAGTTCTTGAACAAATTTTGCTGACAAGGTTGGACAAATTGATAGTGTGCACTGACAATCAGTTTGGATTTAAGCCTAAACATGGCACTGATATGTGCATATATGCTTTAAAGGAACTATTGAGTAACTATAAAGGCAAAAACTCAACTGTTTTTATGTGTTTTTTAGATGCCTCCAAGGCTTTTGATCGTGTAAACCACAGAAAACTATTTTATAAACTGTGCAAAGCTGGTGTGCCTAAATACATTGTTAGATGTTTATCGTATTGGTATGCAAACCAGACCATGCAGGTCAAGTGGGCCAACTGTGTGTCTGCACCTTTTCAGGTCTGTAACGGAGTCAGACAAGGGAGCATTTTAGCACCAGTATTGTTCAATTTTTATATGAATGACCTCTCTAAGCAGTTAATCCAGTGTAGAACTGGCTGTATGGCTGGAAGTACAGTAGTAAATCATCTGATGTATGCTGATGACATAGTGGTGTTTAGCCCAAGTTCAGCTGGTCTTCAGGAGCTTCTTAGTGTGTGTTCTGGGTTTGGTGAGCAGCATGATGTAAAATTTAATCCTGCTAAAAGTGTAATCATGATCTGTCGAACAAAAGAGGACAAACGTATCAGATTTCCAGACTTCAAGTTGTCTGGCTCTATTCTAGGTGTTTCACATGAAGTGAAATATCTAGGTCACGTGTTGACAGACAGTCTGTCAGATGATGAGGACATTTATCGTCAATGCCGAATGTTATATGCACAAGCAAACATACTGTGTCGGAATTTTGGATATTGCTCTGCTGAAGTCAAACTAAGCTTGTTTAGAGCATACTGTACCTCACTGTACACAGCGCACTTATGGTGGAACTATAAAATAGCCAGTATTCAGAGACTGCAGGTGGCTTACAACGATGCACTAAGACTCTTGTTAAAAAAGCCCAGATGGACCAGTGCCAGTGAATTGTTTGTTTCTGCTGGGGTCAGCACATTGAAAGCTGTTTTAAGAAATTTTATGTATACATTTATATGCCGTCTGAATGTGTCAGAGAACAGTGTCATCCTAACACTGACTAACATGAGATATAGTGCTGTACGCTACACCTCTAGAATATGGAAGCACTGGTATGACTGTCTTCTGTAGGATAAGGGTCTTTTAACGTGTCTTTATTTTTAAGGTCATTTTTTTTTTTTTTTTTTTTTTTTTTTTTTTTTTTTTTTTTTTTTTTTTTTTTTTTTTGTATTTTTTATTTTGTATTTTATTTTTATGTATTCCTTGGACCACGAGTCTGCAATAAAAGTCTACTACTACTAAAATGTCTGGTATTTTTCAAAATAAAAGTCTCTTGCAGCGATGCGATTTCATATCTATGTAGATTACGTCTATACGTGTGACATCATGGCTTATTTACTCCCTGCATTGTATGAGAAGTGCAGCGGTGTGTTCTTCATCCCGTCAGTGGAGAGGATCAACATTATATATGGTATCAGACGTGAGTTCCTTCTTTTTGGTTTAATGGCGAATGACATAAACAAACCGTGATTTTTGAAGTCTCGATGCATGTTGGGATCTAGCGAGTCCAGCGAGGAGCATGACGGAGAAGCCGCTTCGTTACTCAGGTGTTTTATCACAGTTTCAGCTCCTGTTTCCTCCTGGAGAAGTTTCCTACGTGACATGGACGGTGTGTGAATGGCAGAGAGGCGGATTATTACTCCGATTCTCAGGTCTGAAGGACGTTAATCGTATTACAGAGCTCCTTTGTCTCCTGGCAGACGTCTGCATATAGATAGGCGTGTAATTACATTCTGGTCACGTGAGGAGCTTCTCTGGCAGAGACAAAGTTATTATCTCACACTGGAAAACATTCTTTTTTTGGGAAATGGTAGCTTGTTTCTTCCTCTTCTCACGTCTGCTGTTTGGAGGGAAAAGGCCGTCCTTTGCGAGGGTTTGTGAAGTCCTTTGGTGTCTGCATCTGTCCAGATGCGTAGTTTCAGGCAAATCTCCTCCAGCCTGTTAAATGTCATCTCTCCTGTTAGCTGTTGTCCTTTCAGACAGCCCAGCGGAGCTTTAGAGATGTTTTTGGTTTTTTTATTGTAGCTTGATGCAGAAAGTTTGCTTACCGACCTACAGGTGATGTATTGTAGACGCAGAGACGCGGCGCCCTCCTTCACCTTGAGCCTCCTGCAGCAGCAGCCGTTGTGGAGGGGCGGGGTGCAGGCATAGCTGTCTGCAGCGTGATTGATGGGTGTATTTTGAGAACATCCCCAGCAGAGCATGCCTGAGGCCTGGAGATTGGGACGAGGACTCGTGTGTGGCAGGTGTGTGTGTGTGTGTGTGTGTGTGTGTGTGTGTGTGTGTGTGTGTGTGTGTGTGTGTGTGTGTGTGTGTGTGTGTGTGTGTGTGTGTGTGTGTGTGATGCTGTTTAATTAACTGTCAGTAAGTTTAAAACCATAAAGTCTTTTTTTTCCTTTAAAACCTTTTTTTAAACTAAAAGAGAATATTTAAAGTTTCATAACTGCTGAGTTGTTCCTCCAAATTAAGAGCATGAACTGAAAAATCCCTTTGATTTTTACCTAAAATGTATAATTATGGCAATAATGTAGAAAAATTAGCGCATCAAATAAATCCAGGGGTTGTCTAAGTAGTCTAAAAACACATAACTTATATCTTGTTACAGTACATGATCGCTTAAAAACAACATTGAAACCTTAGAATTCATATTTGGGCTTTTTTGTTTGTTTGTTTGTTTGTTTGGAGGTCAGATGCATGAGTTTTACACTCCAGAACAAGAGGTGGTGATATTCATCTGGTTTCATCTATTTGTTCCAAAGAAAACGAGTTTAAGCGAGTTCTCGTCAGGAAGTTGATCTTCCACATTTCCTGAGTGTCAAACAGATAGAAAACAAACATCTCACCAAATTACCTCCAACCAAACGTTTTGTTTTCTGTCCTCTGTCTGTATTTTTTGACTCACGGTCAGATTTTTCTTGGTTTAACCTTTTAGGTTTATTGTGTTTTCAGTGCTAAGAATACGTCTTATATCATGATTGCTGCTTAAAATGTATCTCAGTTGTCAAATTAGAAGTATTTTAAAATCTGTACCAAATGTGCAACATATTTTCCTACAAACTGCAATTCTCCTACAGAAAAAGTTTGTTTTTTAATTTGAATTAAATTTCACTCATTCCTGAGTTTTTCAAAAAATATTGACATTATTGCAATTATACTGGCATTATTGTTAAAAATGTCATTTCTTTTATTTCTGAGTCCAGCTGCAGCATCTGCTGTTTAAATAACCAAATACGTACTGATTATTGTCTGCAGGACAAAAACATGGGCAGCAGTAGCTCAGGAGGTAGAGCAGGTTGTCCAGTATTCGGAAGGTTGCAGGTTTGAATGCTGCTGTTGTGTCCTTAGGCAAGACACTTAACCCACCTTACCTGCTGGTGGTGGTCGGAGGGACCGGTGGCACCTGTGCTTGGCAGTCTTGCTTCTGTCAGTGCGCCCCAGGGCAGCTGTGGCTACGATGTAGCTCATCACCACCAGCGTGTGAATGTGTGGATGACTGATTGTGTTGTGAAGCGCCTTGGGGGGTTGTAGAACTCTAAGTGATTCTAACAGTAATTCTTGATTCATTAGGTTGTTTTCTGCTTCTGTTAAACGTGTTTATGACGCGTTAAAGGAGCACCAGCAACGTGTTGCATCGTAGCGTGTCGTTTATGTCATTCACATCACGAGTGGCTTTAACGACCTCTTAAAACGTTTACAGGTCAACCGACTCCTGGAGCTGCTTTTTACGACCCGGGTTCAGTATTTTATCAATCCATCAGTCAGTTTTTACATCCGTATTCATCCGTCCGCTCTCTAATTGAGCTGAGCTGAATCTAGTTACCACTACAGCACAATTTAGTCTGATCCACGAGGCAATTATCAAACACGCCACTTTACATAATTATCCCTTTTAACGTTTAACAAAAGGGTGACAGAAGAGCGTTTTCTCTGACCCTACAAGGACAACAGGAGCGTTTGGTAACGATGCAGGTAAAGCTGGAAACAGCCTGGGTCTCTGCATGAAGCTGCTTGCTAAAAGTGTTTTTTACAAATGAACCAAAAAAGAGGAAAAGTCGGGTCAAAGGTCAGAGAGTGTTTTTATTCTGTGTGAAACGTAGCGATAAGCTTGAGGAATCTGTTTTGTTTTTCAAATTCGTATTTTTCCACCTGAACGCAGGTGTCGCAGCTGTGTGAATGACTTCCTCTAAAGGTGAATTTAGCAGGAAAACAAGGTGTGAATAACTTTAAACTGGAAAAATTAAGCTAAGAAAATAACAGATTTAACTGTTTCTTCTAAGATTTTGTATCTTTTCCCCACATTTTATTATTTTATTTGTTTTTGTGGTTTATGTCATTTTAAAAGTCTTAACAGTAAAAACCTTCCCTGAACTCAGAGGAAGTTCAGGAATCATATGTTAGTGTTATTATTGCAGGAACACATGCTGGGGACCAATTAAAACTAAACATGCATCTTTTTCCTTTCCAATCTAAAGGAATACTTTGAATGAAAAATGAATTTTGGTTTTCCAAACTAAATGAAATTTGTACAGGAATCATTAGGCGCTTTCGGACTGTAGGAACCTTTTGTAATTCCTATAACCTTTTTAGGAACCAGCCCGTTTTTGCGTGCGTTCGGACAGATAGGAACTAGGAACCTTCCACCGCAGTTCCTAGAATCATTTTATCTCCTACTCAGAGGCAGGGTCTTTCCGTGGTTCCTGAGGAACTAATATGATGTAGGTGCTTAGCTACGCCCCTTGCTAGTTTTCCGCTTCTTGAAGAACCGCCATTTTTAAAAAATTACAGTTGCCGGCTACAGCACAACGATAACGAGATGGATAAGTGGACCGACGAGGAAGTGAAAGCTCTTTTGGCTATCTTTTCAACTGAAGATGTCCAGAGAGGTTTGGAAGGCTCGCAGCGTAATATTAAATATTTGCTACGATAAGTGCGCAACTAGAAGAAGCCGGATATTACCACTCCGCGAAGCAATGCAGAGAAAAAATGAAGAAACTGAAGCAGGACTATAAAAAAAACCAAAGATCATAACAACCAGAGTGGGACGAATCGCAAAAGCAGGAAGTGGTACGACACGCATGGTGCAATCTTACGCCATCATCCTGTTTACGCTGGGAACGCTGGGACCAAGGACTCCTGCACGAGGCTTTTGGAGTCCATTGTTTGCGGTGTGAACACAGTGACACAAATAAGTTCTAAAGGGACCTAGAATATTCTATCTAAATGCAAGGCAGCTTCATTTATATAACATTTCATACATAGAAGCAATTCGGTGTGCTTTCCAGGAGTAAGAACATAAAACAGCAGATTATAAAATCCAATTAAAAATACACAAATAAAAATTAGATGCAAGAATAAAATAAAAAGACAAAGTTAAAGACTGAGCAGTTACAGTGCAGAATCAGAAACATTCATTCAGAGGCTGATGAATACATGAAAGTTTTCTATTTTGATTTAAAGTTACTAGAGTTGGGGTACATCTGGTCACGAGGAAGCTGATTCCATCTGTGCAGCATAGTAGCTAAAAGCAGCTTCACCCTGTTTGGTTCTGACCCGGTTTTACAGCTGACTGCTTCCTAAGGATCTCAGAGCCCTGCTGGGTGTAGATACTGGAAGGAGATCTGACATGTATTTTGGCCCCATGCCTTTAAGTGATTTATAAACTAGTAGAAGCACTTTGGAATGGAATCTGTAGTTTACTGGTAACCAGTGTAGAGATTTAAGAACAGGAGTGATGTGGTCGGTTCTCTGGGTTCTTGTTAAGACTCTAGCAGCAGCGTTCTGAATGAGCTGCTGTTGCTTCACAGCTTTTTTGGGAAGACCAGACAGAAGACCACTGCAGTAGTCCAGCCTGCTGGAGATGAACGCATGAATCTTGCTGATTGCCAGGTGTTCAAATATTATGTGGAGCAGTGCAATACAAATAAATTCTTTAAAATCATACAGTGTGATTTCCTGATTTTTATGCTGTCTCTCACAGTGGGAATGCAGCTACAATGTGAAATTAAGACCCCTCCAAGATTTCTAAGTGGGAGATCAAATACTGATGATCCTCACTGTACGCAGCAGCAGGCTGGGTTCGTGTACAAATAAATAACACAGTGGTTGTTTTTACAGGAATAATTTAGTTTACCAAGACCCAAGTGATTCACATGGAATAATGTAGCATAACTTTTCTCTTTATTTTTATCACCTTCACTCAAAAAGCTGAAGCTGCACCCAGGTTAAAGTACTTTCAGCAGTCAGCTGAAGGCAGAAGGAAGCTTTTATTGTGAAGCATTCACAGGAAGTGGTTTTAAATAAACAGGAAGAGGCGTGGTTATAGATGTCCTAAGTGCACATATTCATAATGAAATAAACTCGTCTCAATCACAAGCTGGTTGAGAAAAAGCTGCAAACGATAAATAGAGTTAAAATTTGTTTTCAAACACAAATAAAAACAATTACATTTGCATACAAGCCATTAATTCAGATGTGCAAATCTCATACAAACTGAGTGTAAGAATACAAATGAAAATGATAGATGAGCTTTTTTAATTAGGATGTAATTAAGAAGATGAAGAGATTTAAAAACTGGCATGAGCATTTAGAATTTTTGGGGGTTTATTTAAAAAGAAGTCGTAAAAATATTAAGAAAGGACCATAAAGATCTATTTCCAGGTGGATTGAAATGATAGTAAATGTGTTTGTAAATTATAATAATAAAGGCTTTGAAATTCGATTAGAGCATCAAGCCTAACGCTGGGATGAGAGGAGAGGGAGGACGGAGATGGGGACAGCTGAAGGTTCAGGCTTCCTGCTCTCAACTACAAAAGCAAAACTAATTCTGATTATTAATAAGCAGGAACAGCTTCGGTTCTAAGTATCATAGATTTATTTATAGTAAAAAAAATCTAAATTATAATAAATTCTTAGCAGGAATGAGATTTCTTTCACTCCTGTCTCTTTAAAATCTCCACTGCTGATATTTTCTTGTGCATTTCGGCAAAATATGTACTATCATCTCTCAAAAGTACATTTTCGATGCCGCCCTGATATTATTCTGGGATGGAAAAGATCACAGACATTTAAGTCCTTAAATCTCCTGCACAAAACTGTAATTCAGTGACATTTCAGCTCCTTCGCCTCTGGTGGCATTCAGCACCTCTTCGGCTCGGCTCTGAGGTTTATTAAAAGACAAGAAACTCAAATCCGTGTACCAATCTGTGAATTTACAACCTGCGCTGGCTGCTTTAGTTTTTCATAAATCTCCACACACACACACATTTTGGCTGTTTTCAGAGGGACATGATAAATGAAACTGTGTGCAGTGCAGCATCCAGTGAGAGAGCGCTTTAAATTTTGGCGACAAAAATCGCTGGAGGCTCTGAAAATGCTTCAGTTCAGCCTATTTGCTTTTCAAAGCTATAGAGATGAGAAAAAGGGGATTGGGTAAAACCCTGCAGTGTCTGAAGGTTGCGTGGTGTTCTGCTCTCAAATCGAAATGAGACAACAGAGTAAAAAGTGTTCTCGACTTCAGGAAGGCCGTCTCTGAGAGTTTATTTATGAGGCGGAGGGAGAGAGAGGAAGTGATTATTGAATGTTTAAGATGACAGGATGCCTCCTGGTGGCAGAAGGAAGCTTCCTCCTCCGCCTGCGTGCTTCAGCATCGCTGGAAATCATAAAGATTTGCTTCATAATAAAATCTCAAACCAGGAAAACTCCACGCTGCTGTGATGTGACCAAGCAGTTTGGGTTTTTAGCAACATTCACAGACATTTTGCGTCTGGTTGTCGCTTTGGATTTAGTATTCCACTGCAGGCAGGGAGGTTACAGACGACACTCAGAGGAGCCAGACAGCAGAGAGTGAGTAAAGCATTCATCAGCACGCTGCTCGGTTAAACTAAAGCTCTTAAAGTGGAGCTAAACAACAGTAAAACTTCATTTAATGTGCTAAAAGACTCATTTGTTGAAAGTGAAACTCTGAAATAACAGATATCACCTTTTCTTAACTACCTAATTCATCACTAGCATAAATGTATTTTTAAGGGAGGTCTGACTTAATAAAATAGTCAGGAATAGTTCTAGGATTTATATTTTTCAGGAATTTGCTGTGATTTTTACATCTGGGACCTAATTTCCTGAAGTGTAGGATTAAAATGATTAATGGAGGGTAAAAATCTTTGGACTTATTTCCAAACAAGACATTTATAATCTGCAGCTGTGGAACGGCTGCGTTTGAATCCTGCAGGGAAATGCCCTGCGCCGAGGTAAACATGTTTGTTTTTGCCGCTGAGGAGCTCAAATAGTTAAACGTAAACACAACATTTAACCACCCGCTGAGGCTTTTTTACTAACGGTGCCATCCTGGGTCCATCGTAAGCGACTGGCTGACCTTTGTTGTTCACTAACAGCTGAAAACCAGAGCTTTTTCAAGCCCCTCATAGTGCTTCACCCTAGTGGATTAAGATGGAGATTATAGGGAATTAATGGTTACTAAGATTTAATAGTAGTTCAAAGGTGGGAATGATCCAGGAGAAGAGAGTTTGAGGAAGGTGGAAGAAAAACAGGTAGGTAGGTGGCAGCCCACGTAGGTAGGGTCCCTCCTCAACCACTAAGATCATAAGTGAGCGGCTGTGACTTAAGATTTATTCCCGCCCCTATCTCGTTGTATGTGCTGTCACCTAGCAACCGTGACAGTGCTGATCAGAAGTTCAAACCAACCAAAAACCTAAAGAACGGGCTCATTGATGAGTCTCCAGAATCCTCTCCTGCTTCATCTGTCATTGTTACAAAAACAAAGATCTACCGTTCAGCCTGCGGTGAATCCTGGGATAGCCTTCACCAGTAAGGATACAACAGACCTCTCATTGAAATTTGGGGAAAACGAGGACACATTCAAGGATACGTTTTAAGTATCCTTCAGATTTGGACAGCCTTGTTGCTTTGCTGTGACGTAATTGGCCTTAAACTGTGGCCTTGGAAGGATGCAGCCCCGACTGACCCTTTGTGTACCTCTTATCCAAGGTTGAGTTGCAGAGGTGGAAAACCTGACATCCTTCTCCCTACTGATGCTCCTCCTAAGGTTTTCCAAGACATTCCCAGGGTAGAGTGGATGTATATGGCCCTCTAGTTATTCCTAGTACCAGGAAGCCCTCCGGTGGAAGACAACCAGGAGGTATCCTAATCAAATTCCCAAACCGCCTCAGCTGACTCATTTATAAGAAAAGGAGCGGTGACTTTGACCTCCCCCCTTACCTTATCTCTGGGCCACCTTATGCAGTCTTGTTCCTAATCTAATGACCACAGCAGAAGGTTAGGGCGTAGATGGACCAGAAGATTCTTGACTTTTGACTCTGCTCCTTCTTTACCACAAGAGAACAGAACAAGATCAAATTACAGCAGATGAATCCCCAGTTCATTGATTGTTCTCTCATTCCATCCCACGATCAGTGGTGAACAAGAGACCAAGATACTTGTCCTTAACTTGAAGACTTGGTGAGCCAATCGCTCCATGCAGGGCATGCTGGAGGTCATGGCTTAAAGACACCAACAAAAAGCTCATCAACTGCAAAAAAGCTGAGCTCTCAAACTAGTCAACCTATCTCCACTACTATAGATCCTGTCCATGAAAATGATCAGTGGTAGCCCTGGTAGAACCCAACCTGATATCAACATGAGCTCAAGCCCTTAACCATGCTGTAAGATTAGTTAGATGGAATTCTGTTTAAGTATTAAAGGAAAAGTTCGCTTTTTTAGACATTAAGTTTTATGTGTTCCTTTGCCCACCCAGTGCTCTGTAAACTTTGACCCATTTCACACACACACCCCTGCTCAGAGATTTTCAGGGGAGAAGTGATTCAGAAAGGTAGTTCTGGCTAGTTTCGGGGGCGATGTATCTGCGCCGTTTAGCCTCAAAAAAGGATTAGCCTCTGAAAGCATGGCTAATTTACATCTCACAAACAAAGAGAAAAAATTTACAACGTCACATTACAACGGGACTAGTTTTTGTCATTCGTATCCCTGCGCCGCTCCCCGCGGATATTAAACAGCGCTTCGTATGTCAGCTGTTTCACTGCCGAATGCCGAAAACATGTCAGACTCCGTCTCATCTGATGACGAATTTCATTTTAACACTATACCAGATGAAGAAGAAACTTATTTTACTACTAGGATATCTTTATGAGCCAGAGTACACGGATGAAGAATTGCATTTGCTACACAAAACACACACATCAACACAGATTGTTGACAAAGCTACTGCAGTCTATGATCAACCATCGGTGTAAAGATGATTGCATAAATAATGCGCTAAAATGCGAAGATGATTGCATGAATACGGCAGACATAGCGGAATAAATCATTTTTTAAAAACAAAACTTACCCAGATTTCTGGTACGGCCGAACTCTTCAAAAACAGTCTTTCACTTTTCCCAAACTTTTTCCTGATGTAATCATCCTCTTTGAAGTGTGCACTGCACAAACGAAAGGTTTTGACTCGTTCCAGCCAAGTATCCTTGGAGTAGCCGACTGCTAAAAGCCATGATGCCTTAGAGAAACGTCCTTAGCAGGAAAAGTGTCAAACCGAAAAGGTGATCCTGTAACATCCTTATTGTTACAACCCGGGAACCTGCAGGTATGCACCATGGCTCGATATATTTTTTTATTATTTAAGTGAATTTAGAAGTTGTTGTTTCACTCATACAGCTAGGATTAACAGCCAGACGCGAGTCACGTGACGCCGTTCTATAGCTGCTGCGGTGAGCGGCGCAGGGATACGAATGACAAAAACTAGTCCCGTTGTAATGTGACGTTGTAAATTTTTTCTCTTTGTTTGTGAGATGCAAATTAGCCATGCTTTCAGAGGCTAATCCTTTTGTGAGGCTAAACGGCGCAGATAAAGCGCCCCCGAAACTAGCCAGAACTACCTTTCTGAATCACTTCTCCCCTGAAAATCTCTGAGCAGGGGGGTGTGTGTGAAATGGGTCAAAGTTTACAGAGCACTGGGTGGGTGAAGGAACACATAAAACTTAATGTCTAAAAAAGCGAACTTTTCCTTTAAGAGTTTAAGTATGTCTGGGTCTTGTTCACGAGTGAGTGAAAGATGGATCTGGAGGTCGATGGATGGATTGGTGCTGCGTCTGCAGTGATGCGGGCGTTGTACCGGTCTGTCGTGGTGAAGAGAGAGCTGAGCTGCAAGGTGAAGCTCTCGATTTACCGGTCGATCTACGTTCCTACCCTCACCTATGGTCATGAGCTTTGGGTAGTGACCAAAAAGATGAGGTCGCAGACGCGGATGCAAGCAGCCGAAATGAGTTTTCTCCACAGGGTGTCTGTCTGGGCTCTCCCTTAGAGATAGGGTGAGAAGCTCGGTCATGCAAGAGGGGCTCGGAGTAGATCTGCTGCTCCTCCACATTGAGAGGAGCCAGTTGAGGTGGCTCGGGCATCTAGTTAGGATGCCTCCTGGACGCCTCCCTGGTGAGGTTTTCCAGGCACGTCCAACCTGATGGAGACCCAAGGGAAGACCCAGGACACGCTGGAGGGACTATGTCTCTTGGCTGGCCAGGGAACGCCTTGGGATTCCCCTGGAGGAGCTGGTCCAAGTGGCTGGGGAGAGGGAAGTCTGGGCCTCTCTGCTTAGGCAAAGCCCCCGCGACCCGACCTCGGATAAGCGGACGAAAATGGATGGATTGAAGGAATTCTGTGGGAATTTACTTCTAGACATTAAAGCATTTTTAGTCTGATTTGGACCAAAGGTAGTCATTTTTCTTATGTCAGATATTTAGATGGGATCATTGTCCTGAGTACTATCATGACTCACCGCTGAGCCAGCCTTCTCCTAGCCTGTTGTCTCTGCCCTCAGGGTGTCAGTCTGCTCTGTGGCCTCAAAAGTGCAACTTCATCGAGGACTCATCACTTTGATGTCAGAACACAACGCTGCTACTGAAACGAAATCCTGCCATGCAACAACACAAAAGCACAGTCAGTCAATCATAAAGATTCTAAGTACTTATTGCAACTGTCGTGTTTACAATCTTATTTTTTAATCTCTTAAAGCTTTTGATTTTAGTGGCTTATTAGAAAAAATATGGTCAAAAGAACAAGAGCATGAACCAAATTGCATAAACTGTAATTATCTCTAACGACAGTGTTGTGTAAAGTCCTGCAGACTCATTTTTGGCTTCCTGCAGCTTTTTCTGTGGACGATTCAGTAGAAAAGCTTTTTATTAGAAGACTGCTGAGAACATGACGTCGCTTTGATCTGATGCTTTTGTGTGTGTGTGTGTGCACAGTAACAGAACGTGTGTCTAACTAGCATAATCTGTGTGTGCGTGCGTACACGTGTGTGTGTGTGTGTACCACCCAGTAAAGGTGAGAACATGAAACACACTCTTTCATATTTAATGAGTGGAGATGGGGCTCAGAAATGTTGCAGCGTTCACAGAAGGTAATCCCGTGGGCTGTCAGCCTCCTCGCTGCACTCCGTTATATCACTCACAACAGTGTGCACGTCTAAGTGTGTGTGTGTGCGGTTTTTAGGGCAAGTATGTATTTTAGTGAATCTACAGGCAGAAAATAGTGCATCGTACTGAAACTTTAATCATTTGTGTTGAGGGGATTGGGGCAGGGGTTCAGAAAGGCATACTGCACGAGCACAAGCATTGTTTTGCACATTTCTCCTCTGAGTGTGCACTATACTCGTGTGTGTGTGTGACTGCAAACTAGGTCATTGAGAGATATCAGAAGCATGCAATACCACACAAAACGTTGTATAGATCGTGTGTGCGTGTTTCGTCAGGAGTCCTCCCTCTGGTTGCTTCCCTCTCTGATTAGGAAGCACTTTCTCCTGTTTTCTCTCTGCTCTCATGCTGATTAACTTTGCATCGTCACTCATCAAAACCCGTCCTATTACGAGCTGAGCAGCGCTGAAACACGCTGTCCCTGAACTCTGTGCCACATCCAGGGAGAAGATGTTTCCACAGGAAGATTTTCTGCCCAAAACGTTTTGATCGATGGCACCGTGGTGCTAAAACACCAGAGTTTAGCGCTTTAAATGCTAATTGGGCAGAAGCCCAAACCTGCTCAGTGGAGATGGTTTGTAGATGCATGAAGACGTCTCTGTCCGTTTTAGTCCACCTCTTTGGTTCAGTACATGATGTCCTAACTACAAGGACGGACTTTGGTCAATAAATCCTGCTGGCGTCTCCTCCAGCCTCACCGTGAGGTTGACATTTTTGGTTTATTGTGATCTTCCACAGCTACTGTCTGGATTTCCATTAAGTCTGGACTCAGACATTCGTGCTCCGCTCATTATCAGTTATAAAAATGACTTTTCCTCTCCCAGTGTAATGCAAACGATGCCCTTGTAGGTTTAAAAACTGAACCGTGGTTTTGTTTTGCTTTCAGAAATCAGCATGCGAAGAAGCTAGCATATTGTTTGCAAATACATCATGGGGAAAAATGCTAATGAAAACGAGAATACGGCTAATTATCAGTGCATTTATACTCTGTGTGGGAGCGTGATGAATGGAGGAATGTTTCAACAGACCAACCTTCTTCAGTCTGGGTGTTTTTAAATGAAAATATTTATGTAGCCAGTATGTTTGTGAACTGTAATTATACAATAGGCAAGGGTCTCAACTGGTTGTGACTCAATAGCATTTAAGTTTTATGAGATCAAAAAGAGAAATAATCATTTTGGTCATTTATTTATTGTTCACATATGTGATTCTCAACAACATAAAGTGGTGGGAACTCTTGAGATTGCTTGGATTTGCTTTTGGTGAAGGTGTTAAAACCCTCTGATTGATGGCAGACATGTTGGCTTAGGGCAGCAGTAGCTCAGGAGGTAGAGCGGGTTGTCCAGTAATCGGAAGGTTGCAGGTTCGATCCCAGCTCCCCCCATGCTGCTGTTGTGTCCTTACCTGCTGGTGGTGGTCAGTGTACAGGGCAGCTGTGGCTACATTGTAGCTCATCCCTACCAGCGTGTGAATGTGTGTGTGAATGGGTGGATGACTGATTGTGTTGTGTGTTGTACAAAATACAGGCCATTTACCATTTTTCTTTTTTTGGGTAGGGACATGACAGGTGAGTGGTGGGTGGGGTTGTGACGTCACATTAAGAGACTTTTTTTAATGAGTCATTTTAGGCAAATACTTCCTAAACCTAACAGAAAATGAATGGATGGTTTCTATTCATGTTTGGAGCGTTCAGCAGCAGTAGAGACCCACATAGCAGCACAAAAGGATGCAGAAAGTCAGATTTGAAAGAAATATCCCCTTTAATAATAATAAAGAAACACTTTTTTTGGCTTTTTGTATTTTTTTATTAGTTTATGCTAAGGTTGTCCGATTTTATCGATCTACCAATAATATCGGACAATATCTGCATTAAAATTTAATATCGTATCGATTTTCAGTCTTTTAATAACACAACTTTTACATACCAACACATATTATACATCAAACTCTTCAGCTACTTCTCCTCTCACTCAAAATGTAAAAATATGACAGATCTGAGGTAAAGTTTTAGAGATGGTTTAGTTTATTTGGCACAACTTCTGAAGTAAAAATTTGCCCTGTGTAGTGACAAACGATTAAAACAAAAACAAAAATCTTCACCTGAGGCTTGTTTTTCTTATCTGAAGATCTTTATAAATGTTTTATCACCATAGCTGCAATATACAGAAAAAGAAGAAATACAATACTAACTAATACACACAGGGGAAATTCAGCTGCTGTTAGAGACAAAATAAACATGGCACTTTTTTTATTACTAACTTAAATTTAAGAAGTTGTCATTTTGCTCAGAAAATGTTTAAAATGTAAGCATGATAGGAGATATGTGATGTTAGTAACCTAAAATGCTTTAGTTTTTCTTTTTAATGAGAGGGGGATACAGCAATTATTGGTATTGGTTTATATCGGTAGACAATATCGATATATTGGATATTGGTAAAAAGCCAATAACGAGCATCCCTAGTTTAGGCCTATTAAAACCAATAATAGTAAGAAAATAATAACATGTGGTAATAATGTTTACATTTTGATTCAAATATCACCATTGTTTTTATTAATCCCAGTAAATGCTTCCATACTTAAAGGAGTCATCACCTGAAATCTTCACTTTTCCACTTGAAAACATGTCTATAATGGCTTCCTAATGATTTTTCACTGGCTGAGAAGCCGATATTTAACATTGAAGCGTTTGTTTAATCTTGCCTTCTTCAACCAGCTCACATGCACCCCACGAGCACGCGCACTCCAAAACGAGATTAGCCTATATGTCGGCACAAAGGCCGAATATAAACAAATATGAACCAGCAGCGAACAAACCAGCACAACAAAGCTCATTTCATAACGTGAAATGCATAAATGATGTCTTACCGTTGACGACTCGTGTTATGGGAGACAAAACTCCGATCGGTTTGTGTATTCCATCTTCACAACAGCATAAGAGCCGATGCCTGGCTGTTAGCTTGCTTTGTCCCAACTCAACAACAAACGAGGGCGCCATTACGAACGAGGCGAGGCCCGGGCTCGTAAATACACGATTAGATCCCGTAGGTCACTGCCAGGTCGGGTTCAGTTATAACTTTTGTTGTTTTGGAGCGAGACGCTGAAGCTGCTTCCTGCTTCCTTCCACCAATCAACACACTCCTCAGTCCTGCGCGCATCCGAGACAGCCGAAATATCACGTGTGATCTCGCGAGAAAATATGCCCTTCACAATAAAGGATCAAAAAAGCACATTTTTTATTTATTTTTCCAATACAATTTATTTTAATGGTCTAAAAGACTATAATAGGACGTAGATATCCACAGTATTATAGGTGGTGACTCCTTTAAATCTATTTTATCATTTTTTTTGACCCGCTGGTTAAAGGGTCAGGGTCCATCCTGGTGTTAAAGTGACAATGTGTAGTTTTTACCATTAATATCTGGAAATATCCATCAAAATGTTGTTCAAAATGAATAAAATGATGCCCTGTTGTTGAAAAATATTGGTGGCTTCATAACATTTAACCATAAAAATCGGGTCTAAAACACATTGGAGTGGGTCTAAAGCGTGGGACACACAGGAGACAGACGCGCCGCGTCACGCCCGCGCCGCGTCACGCCTGCGCTAGCATTTTAAAAAGAAGCCATTAGAAGCCATGAGAGTGGCTACACGGGGAGCGCAGCGTCGCATCCCAGAAGCGCCGGTCCGCGCAGAGGCGCTGAAGATAGGCGCCAGTTCTATTTCAAGCGCCGCGGCGCGCCGTGGAGCGGCTGTTCCTGTTCTCAAGATGTTGCGACTATCACGTGACTTTCCAAGAAGCGTTCAGCGCTATACAGTCTTTGGTTCAGCGGCGCGGCGCTTTCTGTGTGACCATTTAACTGCGGCGCTTCCGTGGCGCAGCGCGTCTGTCTCCTGTGTGTCCCAGGCTTAAGTCTCTGGGCGACGCCATATTAGATGTCATGTTTCCTTCTACAGGAGCCCGTGAGGACAAAATGCATTTACTGATTTGTAGCAAGCGATTACAAACCTTTCACCAGTCATAAACGTTGTTTTAAACATTTACCTCTTCACTCATTACCAGTGATGAAAGGGAGTCATTTTGCTAGAAGTTGAGCAATCTGACAAAGTACTCGTTTGAAAATGTTTGACCCTCATGGCCATCCGTTGGTAAGGTCTTACTCAAACACAAAAATACTATTTGCTTGCAGTGATTTAGGTATGTACTGCCCCCTATCGCCAGGAAAAATACACACCAAGTTCTGTGAAGATTCTGATGGACTTTCAGCATGATAAAACGTACAAAACGATATTAACTGGGCTACAAAAAGGTGCCTTTGGTTCAACCACGGTAAAGTGCATGATGAGGCTGCGTTCACCATCATCTCTCGTCGTTGCTGACTGGTGGAGACGCAGACAGACTCGATTGTGAGGTTTGTTTTTGAAAACGGGGATCACGTTTAGGGCTCTCTGCTGTTGGTTGGTGTTTTAACGAGAGTTTTCCCAGCTGGCCTTTCGCTGCCTGTAGACACAGCCTGTTGCTCTTGTTACTTAGCAACTTCAAAGGCATTAGTGTTTGGGCTGTCACGTTTTTAGAGAGATTTTTGTCAACAGATTCTGGGAATATAAACACACATCATGAAGTCACGCAGGCTTCTTATTTAAATGTATTTGATGTCAAAATGTAACATTTGAAGGTTTCTTCCACACTGACAGGTTGATACTTCAGGCCATAGCTGCAGATTACAGCTTCAGTTCTTATTTTTAACTATATTTTTGCATAATTGCATAAAATAGTTGCAGTAAAAAGTGTCTTTTCTTTGTCAAACACAAACTCTCTTTTAGGTTCCGTGTTCACACTTAATATTTCTGTACTTTAGTTAAAACGCTGACATTCATGCTTTGATATGCCACTCAGAGTCTCATCACTGGAGTTTTATTGTGTGATCTGCCCGTCATCCGTCAGCGCTGTTTATGGCTGCAAGAAGCTTCAGACTCGGGCTCGTAGCGTTTGGAGAGAAACTGTAAAACACCAGAAGAAATATGTGTCGTTTGATGCCATGAGGCTTCAACACCCGCGGCGTGTGCGTGTCCAAGATACGGCCGTAAATCTCTGCAAACCTCCCACATCAAAACAGGATATTTACAGGCCTGAGACGATGCAGACCATAAATATTTTACAGATTTAAATTCAGCTGCTTTTAGAGTTCAGAACTCTTATTTTCTTCAGCACCGATAGCCTCTTTAAATCCGTCAATGTGACGAAATCCTGATTTTTACGTATATGTGCGTCCTGCTCAGATTAAGAGGATGCTGTTATCTGATTGTGCCTGAAAAACATGTTTTTATGCTAATTTCACCACTAATGAAAGAAGCAAACCTACTTTATTTGTCTCATGTCTGTGTTTCTTTCCAGAACTTCCGTACGGCTGGGAGAAAATCGATGACCCCATTTACGGGAGCTACTACGTCGAGTGAGTTTAGAGCATCTTTAATATGTGAAAGCTTGATTTTCGGTGTAGCCCGCTGGTGCAGTATTAATCATATTTATTACTTCTATCCGCTCGCTGGCTGCAGGGGAAGTTTATTAGCGCACTTCTCCATATTCCTGTTGCCTTCAGTCTGAAACACACTCCTGGTATTTATCGGTAGATTAACTCAGGTGCAGAGCATCTTCTCTCACCTGTATCAGTGGCTGCTGCAGTCTATTGAACTGCTCGGCCCCTCCCTGTGGAGCGATGTCATGTTTTTCCCCTATTTCTGGTCTGGATGCTCTGCGCTCTGGGACACAGGGACGGAGTTCTATTTTTAGACACACAGGGAGTCACTTGGCTCGACTTGGCTGAAGAAAACCTGCAGAACGGCGCCTAAAGCACCACGCTCCCGTCCCTCCAGATTCCTATTGTGCTGCTTTGTTGTTCTAATGGAAGAGCCTGAAGTTATATAATTATGTTAAAATATAGTAAAGCTGTTGTTTAACAGCTTTTTGATGATGATCAGGGAAATATCTGATGGTGGCATGGAGATCTGCAGGTTTCCTAGTAGATTTGGATCATTTTTGTCATGAAATGAGCTAAATTATAGATGGAAAATCCCAAATAAAGTGTGTTTTCTTTTCCTGGTTAATCAGGAGACTGAATGTTTAATTAAGGCGTCAGGGCGAGCTGAAGTCCCTTTAATTCTCTCTTCTCAGCCATATAAACAGAAGAACCCAGTTTGAGAACCCGGTTCTGGAGGCTAAGAGGAGACTGGAGCAGCAGCAGCAGATGCAAAGTCAGGGTCTGTCCTCGCTGCCTCTTCCCACCATCTACAGAGGTAGGACCACCACACTGGTCTCCCTATGGTCTGAGACAAATACATCATCTGATGGTTTTATCTTTAATCAGTTATGTTTCTACAATAAAAATCCTTAGAGTCACATTTCAAGGTTTATTTTTATTAGCTTTTTCTCATTTGCTCCAGTGGCCTAGTGGTAGAGTGTCCGCCCTGGGACTGGGAGATCAGGGTTCGATTCCCAGTTGGGTCATACCAAAGACTTTGAAAAAATGGGACCCAATGCCTCCTCGCTTGACACTCAGCACTAAGGGGTTGGATTGGGGGGTTAAACCACCAAATAGTTCCCGAGCGCGGCCACAGCTGCAGCTCACCACTCCCCACCATGGGGATGGGTCAAATGCAGAGATGTAATTTCACCATTGTGTGATGAATACTTGGTACTTTATTTAAAAGACATGTGCAATAAAAGCATGGGATTTCCTCACTCGTGGGTCTGCAACCTGTGGCTCTGGGGCCACACATGCCTGTAATGACCTGAGTAATGTTTGTATTTAGGTCAAAGGGAAAAGGTAGGGGTCTCTTTCTCTGGTTTTAGCAGTTTTCCTTCCATAAAAGAGGTGCAACAATGTCTCTTTCACATAAAGATTGCAGAACTCTGATCTAGGGGTATGTGTAAATATTTTAATCTAATACTTAGATTTGTATGAGCAGCAGAAAGCATCACACAAGTCCTGCAAACCTCCAAGTTGATGGAGTTTAAATATTTTATTGAACTGATTACATCGTTTGAATCCAGGAGATTTAGTGAGTTTAAATGTGATTTATTGTTTTGTTTGCCACCTGATCCCACTCCTCACCAGTTTACAGCAGAAGGATGTACTGCTAGAAAATACCGGACTGTGAAGTGGGGGTTTGTTTCCGTAGTAACGTAGTAGAGCATCTCTGGATGGAGAGCTGGTCTCCGTGGTTACCTGGTGTGTACTGACCGGTCCCGTTCCTCCTCCTCCTGTTCTGACACCAGTGGAAGATGCCACCCCCTGCGCCACCCTCCCCAGACCCCAGCGCAGTCAGGTCGGCCTGCTGCTGGAGCGCTGCCACAGCCTCAGTGACCTCACCCACTCCCCGGCTCTCGGGCGCAGAGCCCCTTCATACGCTACGTCTTCCTCGGCTGATGTGTCCCCACTGCGGAGCGTTCTGACTCGGCGGATGAACGTTTGTCCCCATCACCAGCACCATCTGCAGCCCCTCCACACCCCCACCTGCACTGTGGTGCTAGAGCAGCCTCTCTGTAGCCCCTTTGCCCTGTGGCGCATCGTCAGTAAGTAGGCAAAGATGGAAAAGCGGGGAGGGGGGCTGGCTGTCGTTCACGTGGCTCCTGACTCCCTGTAAGCATGCAAACTCGCAAGCAAGCTCTTCCCCTGAGATAATAAATGGATCTGTACGATGACTGTGCACTTTGACCTGCTTTATCTCTGTGCATAACCACACAGAGAAGGTAATCCGTCTAAACCTGGACGAGCAACGGCAAACAAACTTGTGTTCTGTTCCCAGGTGCAAAGATGGAAGACTTGCTTAAGTGTGGCTACGCTTGTTGGCTGAAATCCTCTCTTTACCGCTCAAGACGCTCCTCTAGAAAACTTCCTCCCAGTTCCTCCCCACCCTCCCCGAGCCTCTTCCTGTGGAGTGTATTCCCGGCTGAGAGCATGTTAATTGCTGAATTTTGCTGCTGCTTGGGGTTGGACTGAAGATGTGCACCTCTGTTGCTCTCTGCACACCCTCTGCCTATCATGCTGCAGCTCTGGAGGACTGGATTAGTTGATAATTAAGTGTGTTTTGGTGCATTGATGCATTTGTACCCCGCACAACCACCAGAATTGACCGAATCCCACCTGTCAGCTCTACGATCCCACCTGTGCCCGTTTGTGCCAGTTTTCCTGCGGCTAAACCCTTAAGTGACGAGCTTTACCCATGCCCCCACCCCCCTCCCTGTGAGCACTCCCTCGCTTCGGCTTTAAAGTCCTCGCTGCATTAGAGCCATTTAGAGATTCACCTTTTTAATTTCTTTGCAGAAAAGCCACTGTTCACACGGGACCCCACTCAGCTGAAAGGAAGCTTCTTGTCCACGGCGCTTCAGAAGAGCAACATGGGCTTCGGCTTCACCATTATCGGGGGCGACGAGCCCGATGAGTTCCTCCAGGTGAAAAGCGTGATTCCTGATGGGCCTGCAGCAGCTGATGGAAAGATGGCCACAGGTGAGCCGCGGGCGCAGCTGACACACGGTTAAACTGACCCAGTCTTCCAAACAGACCAAAAATACCCATGTTTGTTATTATTTAAGATGGCTGGCCATGTAAAGGGAATTAATGGACACAAAGTCAACAGTTTATATAGAAACACGACAAAAGAAATGTAATAAAGAAAGAAACTCTCCTTTAAAGAGATGCACATCGCTTTACCGTCGCTCATGCTGGAGTTTTAAAGGGGACCTAGAATGTAAACCAACATTTTCCTTGTTGTTGTTGAATAAGACAGCTTGGGTGGTCAACAGCAGCATGCCAAAAGGTCAAAGCCGTGTGTGACCCACTTTTTATGTAAATTAGAAAGTTGAAAAAGTCGAGAGAAAAACTTCTGATCTGAGAAATCCTTCCTTAACACGTCATAAGGGGGAGCCACACCTCCTCAAACCTGCATGTCTCCAGTGTCTGAGGCCTTCTAGAGAAATCAACCAATCAGCAAGCAGCTCATTATCATATTCATGTCGTGGCCGAGTGGGAGGGGCAAACAGCTCTTTTCACAGCAAGGCTGGTTTAGAATGGCCTGGATCAGGGCTCCTGGGACAGATAAAAGCCTAAAGAACATTTCTGATGCTTTTTAGAGGCTCAACCCTGTTTTAGATTGTTGATTAACTGCATTCTAGCTACACTTTAAACTTAGATGATCGAATGTGGACACATGATGGAATAACACTTATTTCCAAACATCTGCAGGACTAAACTCTAATCTCTGGTTCAACACTAATTAAAGTTCATGTTTTATGTGTTTTATAGTTAAATATTAAACTCAATCGGCCCATCTCAACATGTATTGTTTGCAGGTGCAACTGACCAACCTGCATGGTTTATATATGCACATACCTGCACCAGTTTGGTTCCTCCATTAATCATGAAGTGGACTTTATGAGCCCCATAACTCCTGACTGCGGTCGCATGGGGGTGGAATTGGAGCACTGATACACACACACACACACACACACACACACACACACACACACACACACAAACACACACACACGATCCATCTGCACCAAAAGGTCAGGGGAAGAAAAGCAGCCCGCTCTGATGTGTCTATCTGTACAGGCTGGAGCAAATAAAATCATTCTGGTTATTTATCACACGTTGTGTAAGATAAAGCTGATAAGTGAGTTTCCTCTGTAGTGCTGCTGAGTTTTCTCTCCACAACACTCATAAATATTCTCTCACATATTTGGGCTGATTCATTTGAAGCTGCGGCGACATAAAGGTGCTGGAGAGTAGTAGTTGACTCATAAAACTCCTCTCTGTCGTCTCTTATTCTATTCCAGAAACTCCATCCTGATTTATGTATTTCTGCTTTAATAGAACTACCAATCCCTCCTCTATTAATTCCACTGCTTCCTCCGTTTTTCTGCTCCTCTTCATCGCCGTCTCTTCAGCCATGCTTCCTCCCCCTGCTTTGCCTCCTCAGACGTTGTCCTACTTCTGCAGCCTTTTTAGAGTCTCAACAGAGATCACACAGAGGAAACTCAGACCTGGAAGGGCTGTGAAATTCACATTTTCAGATGTGAAAGTCAAGAAAGCTTGTTTTTTATATGAATATCTTTAAAAACTGATTTTATGATATTTTTCTGTGTGTTTGTTGGTTTTATTCCACAAATATTTTAAATCCAGACATGGAGAGGCTGGATTTCAGAGCCAGGAGTGGTGTTTAATGTGAAATCAGTGGGTCTGGTGGTACAACTGGCTTCAAACTGGGAAGTCTAATTGCTGTAACTTTCATTCAGCACCAGAGGGGGTTTCTGTTGATCTCCTTTTATACACGGCAGTCTGCTCTGCTTGGATAAGACTGAAATCCCTACTAGTTCACTGCCATAAGGTGGTCAACATTCTTCTACAAAAACAAAGACTGTGCACAGAATTCTGTGTTTTGAGTCTTATTCTTTAAAAAAGATCATTTCCATGAGTATTTAGGTGTAATTGTGACGTTACAGGCATGAAACTTAGTTTTTTAGTGAAGAAAGATGAAATAAAGAATTTTTCTGGATCTAAATCACCAACAAAACACATCCTAGATAAATACTTTTATTGAGCCCTGCTGTAATTTAAAATGAGCTTTGGTAAATGTTCTGACATAAATGAGATCAAAAATACTCTTAAAAGTCTCGTTCACTGAGAAACTGTGTTGTTCTTTTTGAAGGAGCTGATCTAAAAGGCAAAGTTTTCTTTAATGGTTGATCTACTTTCAAACCCTCTATGACCACGAGACGTTGATCATGTCCAGAAGAATGAGATAGAAGCAGCTGAAGGAGCTTTTGTAGGTTAGCCGGCTCAGACTTTGAGATAATGTGACCCCTGCTTCACACTGGAAGCATCAGCGGCGTGGAACGTCAGCGGAACGTCAGCGGAACGTCGCTGCTTCAAATAGAATCCATTATAGTCTGTGGGGGTGATTCAAACCAGCCACGATGCGTAAATTTTCAGGCGCGTCCCAGAAGCGGAATGCCGCTAAAGAAGATCGAGTTCTATTTTTGCTGTGAGCCGCTTCTGGGATGCATCAATTTCCGTACTTAATATAGGGCTAGGCAGGAAAGCACATTTCAGTGTAAAACCTTTGGTAATTTTCAAAATAAAAGTCTATTACAGCGATGCAATTTCAAAACTATGTAGATTACGTCTATACGTGTGACATCACAGCTTATTTACTTACCGCATCATTCGAGAAGTGCAGCGGTGTGTTTTTCATGGCTTTAATCCTGGCAGTGAAGAGGAACAACATTATATATGACATCACACAGCAATGTCAAACGTGAGTTCCTTCTTTTTGGTTTAATGGCGGATGGCATAAACAAACCGTGACCTTTGAAGTCTCGATGGATTTTGTGATCTTGCGAGTCCAGCGAGGAGCACAGCGGAGAAGCCGCTCAGTGGCTGAGGCTCTCCCGGTGTGTACCGCTGATGCCTCCAGTGTGAAGTAGGGGTGAGGAGCGCCCTCATCTGGGCAGAACCTGCAGTACAGCTGCTTCTTCTCCTCATCAATGGGCTCTATGCACACTCCAACTTCCACATTCCACATAAGACCGCACCCCTATGTCCGGTTGTCATAGTCATTGGTGAAGCCATGAGTAACTACCCTCCAGGAAGAACCGGGTGAACTCCAAACTCTCAGCCATGTCACAGCTTCGCTATGACAACCGGACATAGGAGTGCGGTCTTATGTGGAATGCGGAAGTTGGAGCGTGCATAGAGCCCATAGTTGAGGTGGTGTCTGATTAGAACTCCTGGTTGCTTCACTCTGGAGGTTTTTAGGCCACCTCCCACTGGAAGGAGACATCAGGGCAGACCCAGAACTCACCAGAGCGATTATTTCACTTCTCTGGCCTGGGAATATGTTAGCATTCCTCCACAACCAGACCCATGATAAGAGGAAGGAAATGGTGTTACATACACACACCTACACAATAACTGGGAACATTTCATCAAAGAAGCTAAAACAGGACGTTTTAAACAACAAAGATGCTGGCTGCTGCCATGCGGACTGACCTCAGTGGGTTAATACTGATTATTTAGCTACTGAATGAGACTTTACTATGCACGAGGCTGCTGGAGTCGCCTTGTGAGTGAAGTTTAGCACGAAAACAGTCTTTTGTTGTCAACAAACTGACAAAAATGGTTGTTAGTGCAATCCCTGTGCAACTTCAGTATGCTTTAAAAAGGCTTTGCCAGCCAGTTGCATCACCTTCATATCAACAAATGTTTTAATAACTTTGTTTATCAAAGTGGACGCGACGTCCTTTGGACCACACGTCTCTATATTTAAAGGGTCACGCGGTAAACGGTGTGTATGGAAAGCCGGCACCCTGAGAGTCTTGACGGTTATCGTGGACATGGAGGCCTCTTGTTGTGCTGACTGACTCCTAAACACACACTCATGATGGAATGGATTTGTTATAGGAGATATGCAAATATGGAGATGTTAAGGATGAGTCAGCTGGAAGTTTGAGTCCAGCTTGAGGTCGTCGTTCTCCCTCTAGATGCATCTTCCTCCTTTTATCCACGCCTGTGTTGGGATCATTTATGAATTCTTTTATTCATATTCTCCCCCCCCCCCCCCCCCCCCCCCCCATCATTCTTGTTAAATATTTTCTGATACCAGCTCATCTCTGAGCATTTCCTTTCCGGTCACAGGCTTCCCGGGCAGAGCGGAGCATCTTCGGGTCACAGCACCATCATTTGTTTCCTGCCAGTGTGCTCAAACTATTGATTCTGACACGGATGCTCTAGGCAAATGTCGGCCGCGTTTACTCTGATTAATTAAAAAGTCCCTCACGTCACGGCGCCTCGAGGTGCACGCTCGCTCTGTCGATTCCAGCAGAGCGTTAAAACTTGGAAATCGGTTTGTCTGCGGCACAGTTTACGCCGAGGGAGAGCAGGTGATGTCTTAACTTTCATTCACGTTGAGCGATCACACGGGGCTGTAGCTTTTGGGCTGCACTTTAGCGATCAATGCAGAGAATTTAGCACGATTTGTCTCGTCTTTCGACTAAAATAGGGGCTTTAACAGTCTGCTGCACACGTTTTAAGGCCGTTTAATTGGCGGAGCTTTGCAAATAAGGAATCACTTAAGCACAAATTTATCTTTTTAATCAGATTTCTTGTTGTTTGGAGCAATTCTCTCCAAAGAGCTTGGCAGTTTTTCTGCCCTTGAGTGTTTTTATTGTGAGGGCTGGTAATGCTGTTTGTTAGATTCCTGTTCCCGGTTGTCCAGACCTGTTTGGAGCCTAAAAGTCTATATTTAGTAATGTGATGAATCCGGATGCGGAGTTCTTTCATGTGGGAGCTTTTTATTCGTCTGCTGGGTTTTATCTACAGCTCAGTGTCCTGCAAAAGCTCCGCAGCCCATAAAAGGCAAACGTTTCAGCCACTTGTCATCGGCTCAGTTTCCGACTTGAAAGGCAGATGAGACGTTATCTGAGGTGATGCTTATCCGTGGAAAACGTTTACGGCTGTTAGCGGGATGAGAGGAGAAGCCGCGCGGATGTGGAGATGATCACTGGGAATGCTTTTATGAGCATTTGTAACGTATTGTTTCTTCCGTAGGAACGTTAGCATAAAACAAATGCTCTTTATGAAGCAGATAATTGAACACAAACGCTCACTTGCAATTAGAATCTGACTCTAATTTAGTTTCCAGCATTCATAAGGCGGCGGATTGGATTGATTTTTTTTCTCATTCTTTTCAGTTAATTAGCTTGTATATCTCCGTTCCTCTGTTAACATTCAGATCCACCCACCACATCCTATTACTTCTCTTGATTTTATCTCCGTGTTTCACCAGAGTTTCATGTGGATTGCAAACAGCGTGCTGTTTTTTTAAAAGGCTTGTTTGTTCTTCATGCGGTAAAAAAGACTTTGAAAGAGCTTTGAAAAAGTATTTTGTCCCCTTATAAAGTTATTTTTGTCATATTTTTGAGTTTTTTGCATTTTTGATATCACCTGGGCTCTATGGGAGACAAAAACATCACAGGGGCTCCTCTCGCATGTGTAGAACAATCCTGATGATCTCCAGGACTTTTAGGAACATGCTCTGTGGACTGATGAGACAAAAGTGGAGTAAAACTAACACTAAAGGTGTCACAGCGACCATATAAGGTGCCCACAGGTCTTTTCTCCAAACACGTCTATAATAAAATAAAAAAAACATCTTCTGCCATTTTTTTATCAAAAATGCATTAACATAGATTTAAACTAAGGGATGGGAATTTAACGCGTTAATTATGATTAATGAATTAGAAAAAAATAACGCGTTAAAGAAATTAACGCATTTAACCCTTTAAGCCCGAGGGTCCCCCAATTAGGGGATGTTGAAGTTTAGCAGCAAAATACATGCCCTAATTATCAATATAGTCAAGCTGCACCTCTAAAGAAAGCTCAGAACCTTGGCTACAAGACCATGTAAACCTTTTTTATGTGCTCCAAACACAACTAGAACTACAATCAAATGAGTGATCAGAAATCCCTCTTCATGTGTTTTTGCCTTCATTTCTGTCTCTAATGATGCTAAATCAAATCAAATTGCACACACATTCTATCAACTCATTATTATTATTATTATTATTATTATTATTAAGACAATACCATTATCAAAATGTACTTAAAATAGTGTTGTACTTTTAGGTCTGTCCTATTTTTGCCAGTTATATACATTTTTTTTCTCCTGTTGAAATACAATTTAAAAGCATTTTTTGAGAAATTAGAAGAGCTTGTGTTTACAATAATAATGTCGATAACTATTGTTTGATCCTCATTATTTTTAATTTTAAAAAATTGCTTTCGGGGAGCAAATTTTCTTGAACGATTAAAATGCGATTAATCAAGTTTAATTAATTACAAAGCCTCTAATTAATTAGATTAATTTTTTTAATCAAGTCCCACCCCTAATATAAACACAAAACATCAAAATATGTTTATTATACAAGAAGTTAGTTTAACTCTGATCTATTCCAGTTCGAAGGTCACTATCAACCTGGTAGTCCTCTGTGTGGCTCGTTACCCATGAAGTAGCTCTCAGCTTCACAAAGGTCGGTGACCTCTGCACTGAAACATACCAGCGGTCAGTCATGGAGGTGGATATCTGAGGCTGCTTTGCTGCTTCAGGACCTGGACTTGATGAGAATGTCTGACCTTTGACCTTAAACAGGTCTTTCATGCTGGAAACCCCTACCACGTATTAAGTTTAGGGTGCAGTTACGTTGTCTCATGGGACCAGGTCGGTCTGGATAAATTATTCTGAGGAAAAGCTAAAACAACAGATATCTGTAAAGAACACTTCTACATATTCATGTTCTCTGTAGCTGTTGAAGGTCAGAAATATTAAAGTAACTATGTGTAGTTTCCTAGCGATAGGGGGCAGTACATACGTTTCAGGGTAGTTTTACACCATATCTCCGTGACTTTCGCTAGTTTAAAAAAACATTACGGTAAATGTTACCTGTGGAGCAGAAAGCTGCATCTGCGGCATGACTCCTCAGACTTTGATAGTCCTTCAGTTAAATTCATCAAGAGAATGCAGTGCGGATGCTAGTTTCCTGGTGGTGTAGGTTCCAGACCTGCTCGGGGTCCTGCGCCTGCGGATGATGTCACACTACGGCAACACCACTCGGCCAAAATATATTGCATCTCTTTTTCGATTCTGTTCTTTCACATAGGTTTTGGAAAGAGTTTAGCAGTTTTGTTATTAAATTCATGTTTCTTACCGTCTAAAAGTTTTTGAACGTGGTAACGTACCTTCTGTAAGTCATAATGTGATGTCATCAGCAGGCGTAGGACCCTGAGCCAGCTCACGTAGAAAGAAACATGGCGTCTCCCAGAGACTATAGACGATTTTTATGGTTATATGTTACAAAGCCACCAATATTTTTCAACGACTGGACATCATTTTATTCATTTTCAACATTTCGATGGATATTTCCAGAGATTAATGGTAAAAACTACACATTGTTGCTTTAAAGGATAAATATTGGACCTGATTGTGAGGATTCCCATTCAGACAACATGACATTAATCACAATTGGAATAATTTAAAGATAATTTTGTGCTACTTTGGAGCACAGAGTTACTGACTCTCCTACACAATGGTAATTTTTTACAAATGCTACGAATAAAATGCTATGAAATCTGATCTTGAGGTTAATCTCCTCCGTCCTCCCGTTTCTGTGGTCGTTATGTCTAAAGTTCTGGTTGTTAAGCATTCCCCTCATGTCTCCGTCTGATTCCTTCTCCCTTCAGGTGATGTCATCGTCTACATAAACGATGTCTGCGTCCTCGGCACCACCCACGCCGATGTGGTTAAACTCTTCCAGTCCGTGCCCATCGGCCAGAGCGTGACCCTGGTGCTGTGTCGTGGTTACCCTTTACCGTACGACCCAGAGGATGCTGCCAACACCAACAACGCCACCACCACTACCATCATCTCCCCGTTAGGCATCATGGAGCAGCGGCCCATCATGGTGAACGGCAGGACGGGCTACGATAACTACCTGGACTATCTCACCCGAACGGCTCGCTTCGTCACAGACCCCAGTCAGGACCAGGTCAGCTCCCCGCAGCAGCTCCTCACCTCTCACCCGGGCGACACCCACCTAGACGGGTCGCTTCCTGCCACCAGCGGCACCACGCCCCCTGACAGCGTCTCCATGGCGTCTTCAGGGGCCACGCAGGGGGAGCTGCTGACTCTGACCATGGTGAAGGGCCTGGATGGTTTTGGCTTCACCATCGCGGACAGCGCCACGGGCCAGCGAGTGAAACAAGTCCTGGAACCACAAGGCTGCCCGGGCGTGTGTGAGGGCGACCTGATCGTGGAGATTAACAAGCAGCCGGTGCAGGGCTTCGCTCACACGCAGGTGGTGGATCTGCTCAAGGAGTGTGCCGTTGGAGCCGAGACCAGCCTGGTGGTTCAGAGGGGCGGGACAGGTAAGGCCGGTTTCTGCAGGTTTGTGTATCGCTTTGCTCTTCCTTCTTCTCTGAGGAGCTGCATGTGTTCGGTTCAGTTGGTGCTAAACCGCAGTTATTCAGATGAACAATGGCTTGCTGATGCACCTCTCCTCTCAATGGCCTTTGTCTCCTCTTTACTCTCATCCTCCTGAGTCCAGCTTCCCTCCGCTGATGCCCTTCTGCCCCCTGAGTCAGTCCTCCTGTCACTCAACGACAGTCTGATTGAACAGCTTTTGATATTTTAGTTTTGTCTTCTCTGCTTCTTCTGGATGACCACTTTCATGAACCTCGATTATCAGCCCCACAAATCTCAACACGTCAAACTTTTCCTTGCTGTATTCCTTTTTTCCCCCCAGAATATTTGGTGTCTGCACCAGTTTGTGTTACGCCACATCCTCAGGTAACTGCTCTCTTGTCCTTGTGAGTTGCGTTCAAAGCCAGATTCTGTCAGATTAATGTCCCTGAAAGAAAGGAAAAGAGGAAGCGTTGTTTCCCTGAGCGTCTGAATAACTCGAGTGACGGAACATAAGTTGCGCGTAACCCCGCTGTGATCTGCCTACAAGCTGAGATTCTCACCGAGCCGTTGGGGTGGCGCAACTGTCAGCGATGACTCAGCCCAAGCTGTGAAGCTCAAGATAAAGACGTTTAATTAAATCTCAAATGTGTTTTTGGCCAATTTAAACGTTGTCAAAATGACTAATCTCTTTGTGTTTACCTGCTTTTTGCTTCGGCTCGAATCTGTGAACTTTAAGCAGCAGACGCTGGAAGCACGAACCGAATGCTGCTGATGCTTTTGTGTGATTTGTTGCCTCTGTGTTGTGTAATGTCACATAATGCCAACTGCCCGGGCGCCACAGACACCTCCGAGAATCACCCGCAAAGGTCAGCGGCGTCCTATGAATATATTCACGGCCGTTTGTTTCTTTATTAGGCCGAGAGACGAGGGCGCGAGCAGAGAGGAGGCCAAATATCTGTAATCCTTTTACACTTTTGCTCACATTCATCTTCATTTGTTTGTTCCTGCAAAAACAAAGGCTCCCGTTTCCAGAAGCAGTTTGTTGTTGTTTAAAGGTGAAACAGCCTTTATGTTTGCGTTTGCCTCTAATATTCTGAACGTGGCGCAGCGTCACTCCAGCAGATCCATCAGGGCGCCGTGTCACTTCTGTTTGTGTTGTTTGTCTTTGGTTTAATCAGCGGGGGGGTCAAAAGTGCGCCTGCTTTAGCAGGAGCGTAACGGCAACACTCGAACGTGTCAACGGGAATAAAACAAAGGAAAGGTGCCGGAAAGGCGACGTTCGGGATGCCGTGAGTCCCTCGAGAGTGTTTTTCAGATTTAACCATGAGAGCACTTTAAGCTCATTAAGATCAAAGGCTTAGGAGCCTTGGGGGTGGGGGGGGGGGGGGGGGGGGGGGGGTTGTTGTGATTCTCGTGTTTGAACTCTTTTCATTGTGTTGAAGATAAACAAGAAGTAATGGGGCCGAGCTAGGAACACTGAACCAGTTCGTCTGGAGAAGCTAATGAGCTTTGGAGCTGAGAGGTTGTTGACTCTCACCTTTACTGCTCATATATGATGTTTCTGTAACAGATAGCCTTCATGGTTTTAAACAATTCTGCAGAAGTATCTGTATTTCATTCTCCAAGGCAGCGACGACGCTGACATTCGTTTGTCTCTTTTGCAGAAAAACTGTGATTTAACTTTTTTCTCTTGAGCTGAAAAAACTCTCAGAAAGAGGAGATTACGATCCGAGTCCAGACGGGCCGTTTTATCTGCGACGGGGAGATGCAGGAGCTGTTTGAAAGGCTGCACTTTTACTTGAGTTTTTGTCTGTTTTGTTCCAAGTGGCTGCAGCTCAGCGTGATGGTTATTTCAGAAGATAAAACGCTTCAACAACAGAAAAATGAAACCTGCAAATAGGAAAGGAGAGGTTCAGATATTATAGTTCTGTACTGGTTAAAGGGTGGATCGCCACCATATAAGCTGTTTCAGTTCTTTTGAGTTTTTCTGAAAAATAAACACTAAAGAAAATGATTTGGGGGTGGGAGTAGATGAAGATGAATAAGAGGTGGCTTATAAAGGCCTTAGATCGGGAGATAAATGTTACCTGGTGGTTTGATGCAACAGGTACTTAATTCATTCTATAAACTAATATATTATTTCTCTGGGTTGTGGCTGCTGCTGGTAAAATCTGAATCACATTTGGAAATTTCCAAAACATTCCCGAGTGTTATGAATCTGCAGAGCTTCACTCTTGTGTCACCAGAGTTGGTCTCTCCATGTAGTCTGTGTTGTTGCAAATTAGTTTCTGTGAGACAACTTTTGTGCAGGTTTGCAATTATTTTGCAAAATGAAAATTGAAAAAATGACAAACTGAGACATTATTAAGACCTTTGTGACTAAATTTAATTGAAAAGAAGGTTTAAAACTGTCCAAATGGCCCATGTGACTCTGATGCAAATAAAATTGCGGCGTGCAAATCTAATCTGTCTTTTGAAGTAAAAATTTGCAATTTTTCTCACAGTTCAGTTGCTGGTTGAATCTGTAAATTGGAAATGAGAAACAAAATAAATGTCTGTGGTAGAAACTGTTTTTTTTTTTTTGCTTTCAAAATAAAATGAAATTCAAATTCATGCAAATTTTATTTTTTCACAAAATAGTAACGGGTTAGTTCTGATTTTTTTTAGAATTATCATAAATATGTTAACATAATCCCAACTTTTTTTGTTACTATTTGTTTCAAGCATGAGTTTACAGCAGAAATAATGAGGTAAAATATGAGATTTGGATTTAAAACAAACAGCTGCAGTAAATAATTCTGCTTTTCTGCACAAATCTCTCACTTATACAGAATCTGGGTACTAAATTGACCCTGAAAACACCTTTAAGATTTTCTGCAAAAGTCAACCCCCCCTCCAAAAAAATAATATAATAATAATAATCATGCACTCTAAATAATTAGCCAGCCCATTACCCATCATTATAAAACCGTCACTCTGCAGCTGAAGTGATGCACTCATCTTTACCACATCATCTTTGCACAAATGGCCTGGTGCCACTATTTTAACCAGGTGTTGTTAAAAAAAACTGCATATTTTAACATAATTGTCTTTTTTATCATGCAAATAATGCCACCGCCTCTTTTTATTTACACACACACACACAGACACACACACACTCTTTCAGAGGAAGGCATGACAGGTTTTATGCTTTCTTAATTCCCACTTTCACAAACTCCCACAAAAACCGTTATGGCTTTTTTATGGTGCAGTTACTATGGCAACGCAGTCCTAATGTCCAGCCTGGGTGATGTGAAATGACCGTTGAGATGAAGAGGGTTCAGAGAACTGAGGTTTTCACTCACATATCAGACGCTGGAGCTCGTTTTTGTTGCAGGATTTTGGTTGAAGTTTTGAGTCAAATTGGAAAAAGAAAAACCAAGTCGGAACAATAAGATGCAGAGGAGAGATAGTACTACGCCGAGTGAATTTCTAAACAAAAAGAGTCGTCATTTCTGCAGAGGTTGTTTTGCTTGGCTTGGTGTTGTCATGGACACAGAGACCAGCTGAGTGGAAATGTGACTTTTTAGCTTCAGTAATCCTGGTCACAATCAGGGAGTATCTGCCTCAAAAACAGAGAAAATGTAAGGAAGTGTCTCCTTTTGCAAAGCTGGGTTTGTTTTTACACTCTGCTTCAAGTAAATGTGATTCAAAACGAAAGTCTGGAGATCTACTTTATATTTATGCATCGTTTCAGAGCAGGTATCTTTCTGTCTTTGTTTTACAATCTGTGTTCTACATCCATCAGGATTTCAGTCGACTCTTCCTCCTAATAAGATTCTGTTCACTGAATAAAGCTGATCTAAGCTAAAATGAGCATTTGTGAAATATAGAGCACCACCGAGGTCTTTTTTTTGGTGTTCATGGGAGAATACGCTTCATCCTCAGCACCACTTGGGTCCATGTTGGGTCCTTTTCTTAAGTCTTTGCTATTCATCTAACAAGAGTTGTCCTTCTGATGGACTTATTCCTGATCCTGTCCATCCTCGTCATTCCCAAAGGGAACTGCAGCATCTAGAGCTCTGCAACCTCCACTTCTGCCTCCAGTCTTGTCCTCGTGGACACCGTCTCTAAACCAGACAACATGGCAGGTCTCAGGATTGTCTTTTACACATTTTCTTTCATTCATGCTGAAAGTCTTTTATCACATCATCATGACATCGGATGGATGGATGGGTGGGTGGGTGGGTGGGTGGATGGATGGATGGATGGATGGATGGATGGATGGATGGATGGATGGATGGATGGATGGTCGGATGAGTGGATGGATGGGTGGATGAATAATGGATGATGGTCGGTTGGGTGAAGGGATGGATGGATGGATGGATGAATGGATGGGTGGATGGATGGATGGATGGATGGATGGATGGATGGATGGATGGATGGATGGATGGATGGATGGATGGATGGATGGATGGATG